>JAODAL010042007.1:0-35289 GCA_025379985.1 Phyllomedusa bahiana
ACTACACAAACAGGCTTAATTAACCTTCGGACATGAATTAGGCTACGGAAAAATGTATATATTTTCGGCGTTGAAAAAGACGGTTTATTTTTGTCAGCAACACCAGACAAAAACAACAAAAGCACAATACAATCAACCCTGGATGGTAAAATTTGCCAAAGAATTGAGCCGCACAAAGTAGTACTTGTTAGGCTTGTTTTACAATTTGCGTGTTTTCTACGCCACACAACAAAAGAAACAGTTTAAATAACCTACATGCTTGTGAATTAGGCTACAGAAAAATTTAATATATTTTTGCGTTGAAAAAGACGGTTTCCTTCTGGGTCACACACCAGCAAAACACGCTTAATTAAACCCTGGATGTAAACAACTTGCGCAATAGAATTGAGCAGCCAAAAATGAATGGTATTTGTATTGTAAAAACGCGTATTCTTTCACAATGAATACAACAGGAACTTGGCTTAGCATCCCACATGGATAATTGAATGTAATATGCAGCTGCATGGTTGCACACTGCATTTCAGAATCAATACCCAAAAAAATTAGTAATTACAGAACATTAAGAGAACAGTCTCTGAGATAAGCTGAAGACACCCCACAAAAATCGGTGTATTAAAATCAATTCTTCCAGTAAATCTAGGGCTGATGAGCACAGTGAGAGGAGTGTGCGCTCCCGGCTCGCGCACGGAGACTTATATAGTGAGCGGTGACGCGTTCACAGAATCCCACCGGTCCTCTGATTGGCTTCACCTCTGCATGCAGTCATGCAGACCAATGCCCTTCTTCCTCCCAAGTGGCATTGCCCCCATTTAGCGCACCATGTGCTCGCAGACCACTTTAATCAATCAAAAGCACCTTCGTTCGCGCCGAAGTACCCCAAAAAGTTTCGAGCTTCGTTCCGAACCGAAGTTTTCCTGAAATTTCTAAATGAATCCACTTTGTTAGAATCGATTCGCCCATCTCTAGTTAGAACCCAACCATGCATCTGAGTCTTCTGTGTCTTTCTCTTAATGTCCTAAAAAATCTGTATCGCATAAAAAATGCCCTGTGTCTATCCTGTGACAATTCCGGTCATTTTCTTCAGAACTGCCCCACCAAACCCAGGTCCCAGCCGGAAAACTCTAGTGCCTGAGTGGTAGTTGGAGGAGCCACTCAGGCATCCAGGTATCTTCCGAGTTTATTTCAAAAGTATTATTACCGGTGTCCTTGTTTTTTGTTCTAAGTTGGTATCCGGGCAGGCTCTGATTGCTTCTGGGCCAGGGCCTGGATTTGGTGGAGCTGGATCATCCTTTTTCCCATTACAGGAGCTGACTTTACCCCATTGGCGGGAAGGAGGATCCACTTCAAAATCCCGAAGTTGTATTTGCAGGTTTGCTCTATCCATTCTGAGTTTTTAGGGTTTTTTTTCACGGACAATTTATCATCAGATATTATTCTGCATCTCTTTTGGTTACATAATCATAACCTCGGTTTTGACTGGAGTAGAGGGGAATTGATTAAATGGGGTCCTTAATGCTCCTCCCACTGTATTTCTCTGCATTATCTGAGAGTCCAGATGGAGGAAGCCAACTTTCCTGATTTAATTTCTGACTTTGCTGATATTTTTGACAAAAAATCTGCTGATTTATTGCCACCTCATAGGTCTTATGACTGTGGTATTCCCGATCAAAATACCACAAGAGAAGGATCTTCAAATTGTCAGCTCCCAGGCAAGAGGCAATGCGTGACTCCATACAGTATAGTCTTCAAAAGGGACATATCTTTCCAATTCACCAATGGCGGCCGCATTTTTTTGTGGATCTGAACAACATTACGGTTAATAATCAGTACCCCCTTCCCTTATCATATTGTGGATGCCTGCTGGTTTTCTAAGATCAATTTCCACTGGGCGTGCCATTTGATCTGAATCAGGTAGGGGGATGAGTAGAAGACTGTGTTCAACACCCCGGAGGTCAGGGCCGGGACAAGGCATTTTGGTGCCATAGGTAAGTACAGCAAATGGCGCCCCCCTTTCAAAATCGCTCACCTCAGTATGACAGTGTAAGACGTTTATAAATAATAGTCACCAAACTAATACACCTATCATGGAACAAATCTACCAGATGAATGATTGTTACTAAAACAACCTACGAAAAACCAAGACCCAAAACATATTAGCACTTAAGGATCAAATACACCTGCCAAAGACCCTGACCAAACGCAACACCGACATGTGACATCAGCTGTACACAGGCTCTGCAGACAGTATATTACCGAGCATACAGTGACCAAAATAGTGGTAATACGTAGTTGTATGTAGGCTCAGCAGAATATAGAGTGATTACACTGCAGTTGCATTTAGTGACTTACAGGAGACGCACTTTTTTCTGATCAACGTTCGTTCACATTTCCCTTTTCTTCTCCTTCCGGTTCACACCTTCATGCTGATTATCTCCCCGGCCAATACTCTCCCTGCAGATTTGGACACAAATATCTTAGTATCCCCTCACATTTCCAGCAACTCCTTAATTTATAAGTATATAAGTCCCCTCAGATAGGAAGCAATATGAGGTAACTTGATAGGTACCTGCAGTTTTTTTTTTTTGTTTTTTTTTTTGTTTTTTTTTTTTATTTTTATTTTTTTTTTTTTTTTTATTTTTTTTTTTCTTTTAGGAACAGGTATAAGGTCCCGCTCAATTAGGCAGGTCCCCATCAGTTAGGCAGGTATATAGATATGCCCTCTCAGTCAGGCAGGTATATAGGGGCACACAAGCAGATATATAGCTATAGGGGCACACAGGAAGGTATATAGGGGTGCTCAGTTAGGTATATAGATATAGGGGCACTCAGGCATGTATATAGATATAGGGGCACTCAGTATATAGGGGCACTCAGGCAGGTATAAGGACACTCAGGCAGGTAATATAAGATACAGTGGTGGCCAAAAGTATTGGCAACACCCTGCAATTCTGTCAGATAATACCAGTTTCTTCCTAGAAAAATTTATTGCATCACAAATTCTTGGTCTATAATATAACACCATTTATTTTGCTTGCAATGAAAAAACACAGATAAGAAGAGAATAGAATCAAAAATCAAATCAATGATCATAATTCACACAAAACCTCCAAAAATGGCCGGACAAAAGTATTTGGCACCCTCAGCTAAATTACTTGGCCAGCACAACCTTTATCCAAAATAACTGCGAACAACCGCTTCCGGTAACCATCAATGAGTTGCTTGAACTTGTTTGGATGTTAGTCGAGGTTCTTTATCCACCATCCACACAATCTTGCGTTGAAATCTTTTCTGTCCACATCTATGGAGGTGAGCCACAGTGCCATGGAGCCTTTAAACTTCTTGATGGAAACTGCGCACGGTAGACACAGATGAACATGTCAAGTCTTTGCGGATTGACTTGTATGGCTTAGACTTTGCTCATGCTTCCTCACAATTTGGATTCTCAAGTCTAACTCAGACAGTCTTTGGTCTTCTTTCTTATCTCACATGCTCAATGAGGTCCCACACAAGGACACAGGACAGAGGTTTGAGTCAAATTTAATCCATTCAACTGGCTTGCAATTGTGATTTTAGTATATTCCAACACCTGATTAGGTGAGCCACAGGTAAGTTAGGCGTGCTGTTAATTACACAAATGTAGAGACAAGCATCACATAATTTTACAAACCAGTGCCATCATTTTATCCACCCCCTTTTTATGTTTGGGTGGAATATACATCCAATTTGGCTTATGACAATCTCTTTTTTTGTGGTTTTCCATTGAAGACAATTAAATGAATATATTAATACCAAAGAATTTGTGATTGCAATCATTTTCAGGAAGAAACTGTGTATTTATCAGACAGAATTGGAGGGGTGGGCCATACTTTTGGCCACCCACTGTATAGGGGCACTCAGGCAGGTATATAGATAAAGGTCACTCTCATGCAGGTATATAGGAGCACCACACAGGTCTAATAGATATATAGGGGCACACGGCAGGATATTGATATATGGTCACTCTCAGCAATTTATAGCTATAGGGGCACACAGGAAAGGTAATGAGGGGCACTCAGGCAGGTATATAACAGGCACTACACGCATGTAATAGTCGCGACACATAGGGGCAGACAGGAAGGTATATAGCCATAGGGGCACACAGGAAGGTATAGAGAGGCACAGGCAGGTATATAGCTATAAGGGCACACTCAGGCAGGTATATAGGGGCACTCAGGCAGGTATATAGCTATAGGGGCACACAGGAAGGTATATAAGGGCACTCAGGCAGGTATATAGCTATAAGGGCACACTCAGGCAGGTATATAGGGGCACTAAGGCAGATATATAGCTATAGGGGCGCACAGGAAGGTGTATAGGGGCACTCAGGCAGGTATATAGGGGCACTCAGGCAGGTATATAGCTATAGGGGCACACAGGAAGGTATATAAGGGCACAGGCAGGTGATAAAGAACTATCAGTGGGCAACACAGGAAGGCGTATCTATATATATAGGGGCACCCAGGTATATAGGGGCACTCAGGACAGGTCATAACATACATAATAACGTCACCTCTCAGGCAGGTATCTATGTGCACTCAGACCAGGCTATATAGCTATAGGGCACACAGGAAGGAATATAGATATAGGCGGCACACAGGTAAAATAGGGGCTCTCAGCAGGTATATCGTCGGGGCCCATATCACAAGATCACGCATATACAGCTCAAAGAGATCCGCTGGCACTCCATGCTCACGGCAGCGGCCTGCGCCGGCGAGGTTCGGGCCACCTGCCTGTTCCTACCCCGAACCCTTCGATGACAGGCACGAGTTAGGCCCCTACCTCTGCTACACATCGTCCCGACCCTGCCGGAGGTACATTTCAAATACCTTGTTATGCCCTTCGGTTTGTATAACACGCCTGCAGTCTTCCAGCAGTTTGTTAATTATATGGGCCGATATGTGGTGGTATAACCTTATGCAGTCTTATCTTTTCTTCTGATTAGCCCCCCATTTACGAGCTGTCAGAAATGTGCTCATACAGCTTATGCTCATAACAATCTTTTTGTCCAAATTGCCTTAGTGCTCTTCTGGTCTCCACAACAAGTCACCCTTTTCTGGCTATGACTATTTATAATTGGAACGCCCACCTAAACCTCCAGACTTTTCGAACATTTTACAGGTTTCCAATTACTCACCACCAGTAAATTTACATCAACCGCCATATATGACGGATTTCACCAAAAAGGCGGGCTGACCTGCTCACTAGTTCCATGGGACAGAACAGGCATTTGCACCGCTTAAGAAATGTTTTGTTCATGCCCCTGTTGTGATCTAACCGATACATCCTTTTTAGGTGGAATTGTATTCTTCTGAAGTCGGGGTGGGAGAGCCGCGTTTAGCGTCTCCACACCAACTGAGTCCTTACCCACTTACAACTGTGAAAACGCCAAGCGAGCACGATAATCTATGACTCTGACTCAACATCACACACACATACACACACACACACTCTATACACACAGACACACTGCCACACAAACTATATCCTGAGCGCTCGCCAGTCTGTCCGGACGTCGAGCCGGGCACCTGAACAACGTTACACTCTAGCCTTATCGCAAAACTCTAATTGTCAACTCGAGAAACGCTCATACAGCATTCGCCAACAGTCACTCTCCTAGATGGTGCACTATTACGCGTGAGGCTCTGACACACGCGTCTCGTACACTGTCGCGTCTCTCGTTCTGACTCTAGTCCTCAGACTGCTCTCTCTAGTCGAATACGCGCGACAAGAAGTCAGCGAGCGAGAGCGAGATGGGCCGCATGAGTAGCGCGAGACAAGAGTGTGAAGACAAGAGCGAGCGCCGCGATTGGGTGTGTGACACACCATCGCGTGAGCGGCCGATCAACATCGAATCGCGCCTCCTATACCTCTCCCCAACAATACAACACATGTCTCTTCTCAGACGCTTCTCTCATATGCGAGTGTCAATTCAAAACAGCGCGGGCCCCCACACCAGGTACTAGACTTTTCCTACATCTTGTATATGTAGAATAACACACACACACACACACACTATCTTTAGTATGCGAACTTAGGGCCGTACAGAGTATCTGACCCGTCTGACGTGACCTAATTTTCTATGCACTAGCTAGCATCACACTCTTACCATGGGGGGGGGTGCTATCACTTCGCAACTTGACTCGGGCTGGTTTTCTTATCTGGTCCTAATGATGTGACGCCGTTATTTCGGCACCACTAACTGCATTCTTTTACCCGGATACAAGGGCTGCCTCACCGAGTTTTGGGCGCCGAGCTCTAGCTCTGATCCTTATGAATCAGAGGTGCATTATACTGTTCATTTCCTAGCCATACATTTTTACTACAATATGCACTTCACGCTAAAACTCTTTCCGTCCCGCTACACCCGCTGAAGCTCCACGTGTTACCCCCGCTTGGGTGTTATCTTGCTGACACATCCCTGATCATCAATGCTACTAGTCGTTAACATTTTATTATCAGCTCAGCATATCATTGATGACGTAAACTGAAGTATCGTGGGCCTCTAGGTTCAATAAAATGAAATGGGGGCTCCTCCCGGGTTTGCCCATAGTGCCATATTATCACAATAGCTCATTGTACACCTCACTTTATTATCTCTTATGTGGCGTCAACTAGGTGGCTTTGTGGCAGACACTCTCGGATCTTGTACAGGTCGCCTACACATAGTCATACCTGCTGACCATTCTGCTGAAATAGAGCGCATCCTCCCACACAGCTACAGCATCGAGCCTACAGCTTGCAAGCTGTTATACTCATCTTATCAAAGTCTAGTCTTATTAAAAAGAAGTAAGAATGGGCAGGGGCGTTACTGGTACTATCATTGAGGACAAGATGCGCCTTTTAAGCAGCTTATAAAGAGCCCTGGTAGGCCGCCGCTCAGTGAAGTACAGTTTCACTGTGTAGTGTAGCTTATGACAATACTAGGTCCATACTATACCCTGGCATTTTCTTTTCCTTCACCACGAAGTGTCATTTTCATCATACCCCTACACAAACAGTTTTAACACATCAAAGATGCTTCAATCCATGAGTCATCATGAACAACAACACATGCTGGCACTCGTCGCAGACAATTTGTACCTGACTATGCACTTGGCAAATTGACTTTTTTGACCAAGAATCACTGAAAAGCGACATTCCCCCGTCGAGACCGTGCACAGTGGGATGAGTATATACTCTACAGTCAACTTTAGACTTCCCTGGAACGCAGCGTCTTCATCTGTGCGGACCCACGTAAGGTACATACTGAGAAGGCCGCCAAGCGACGATTATTCAAATTTTGTGCATGACTGCGGGTATCTCCTAGGCGGGAGCTGACTCGACTGCATGAGTGTGCCGGGAAACGGCGAGTGTACGCGCTGCGGAGCGAGCGCGTGACCAGAAGCGCCCGACAGCATCATAGCGCGGCCTCCCAACCTCGCAAAAGGTTAAGCACCCGAGGAGAGGCGTCCGCTGCTACCCGCAGGTCACCCTTACTTTGTTGCGGCCGGTCTCTTGAAAGCTAGCGGAGGCGCAGCATCTACGCACCCAACATACACTGCAAGCCCCAGAGGCCCTGACAGCTCGGGATTAACAGCCGCGATGACGCGGGTAAGGTTCCAAGAATACGGGGGAGAGCCTTTTATCGCCCCTTCAGGACGACCACTCCTACACGTTGGCGCTCACTCGCAAAGCACCCCTCTACATGTATAAGGCCCGGCGCCCATTTATCTCTCTCACCATCCATCACCTTATGGGCCGCGCGGCCATTTTTGGGCTTGCACACCTTTGTTATACTTTAAACTCGGCCTAAGAACCAAGGGACAGTGGCACCTCGCAAGCTTAAACTGAGCTTCAAAAAAGGGTATCCGTACAAGCTCAATACGTATCCACTTTTGGCACACCGCTCTGCATGCCCCACTTGCTTTTGCGAAACCCCCAGACAACATTAAGAACAGGCGCATTCAGGACCATCGAGGGGCACGGTCTCGCCCACTGTCAAACACCCCACTCCTGCTCTGGGCCCCTAACACTCTATACTCCAAGTGAGGAGCACACTGTACAGGGTTCCTGGTGATAGTTATACAAAGCCGCAGGACTTATCCTCCTCGTCCTGCTCCCCTCTGTTTAGCTCTATCAATCTCCAGATAGCGGACCACACGCACGAGCCCTATTGCCCGCTACTGCACACACGTGCAACCCTAGCCCAAGAAACGGCTAGCGCTCACTGAGATACCAGCATCTGCAACAGTCACACTTCTATGGGTCACACATCCCCTGAAGGCATCATCCAAGCTGGTATCGGACCCACATAAACGGTCATTTATAGTAAGTCACACTCGACCCCCAGTGGCCTCCCTGCGCAAAAATGTTACGGCGCGTCTTAATCCAATGCGCCCGGCAAATTACAAAGATCCGAGCTCCACACTGGGTCTCGTTACAGACAGAACATCCTTTTCATGACTGACTCACACCCCGATCACTTTGAGATAACATCGGATTGCTTTTAACCTAGATGCCTTAGGCATGGCACTGCGATGTGCCTCAGAATCCTTATTGTCAGCACTGGCAGATCTATAGACATGCCCTCTTGGGTATCTACATCAATCCTTTATAGCCAGGAGTCGAGAGTACTAGATTGCATCACCTTCGCCCACGCCATCGAGGCACTGCTCTCTCCAAAGCTTTGGTTAATCTGCAGCACAAAAAGAGACTTGCAGGTCGGAGATTGGCTAGCAGTTAGAGCGACCCTTAAAAGTATAGTGGTTAGAGTGAAACATCAGGAAGGGGGGCACACGACAAACCACCGAGACTGCAGCGACCCTACCAGATTTTAAGTACCACTCGTCTGCTCACTCGCAAACCCCAACAGCGCCCTTCAGCAGCTCGCGCTGACAGTGGCGCACATATGACAGCCCTCAGGAGACTCTCGAGGAAAGACGAAGGAGATCTATACGGCCGAGATAACGATCCTTCCTGTAGACTCTACCGTGAGATGCACCGTCCCAGAGGGATCCTGGCACAGCGCAAAGGCCCATCTAACATCACATCGCCACTGCGCGAAGACACATCTCACACGAAATTTCTCAATTCACTATTGTGGTGATGGATCCTCCTCCATAAAAATACAACACAGTCGATATATCGAGCACAATCATAGGCCCTTGAGTCAAGCACGAATGACTGTCTCGCCTACTTTCTAGCACATAGAGCACCGAGTCTTATCTGATCATAAACTAAATTTCTAGATCAGCAGCAGTACGATTTGCGCGCACACTCGAGATATCTAAGAGATAAATTATGTATTACATTGATAGCAACGAACGCAGGGAAACGCTAGGAGATAGAATCATCTCTAACGCACAGATCGCAAGACAATCGCTACAATACACCTCACATACAGTATTCGCTTAGTCAGACGGATCACTCTCCATAATACATCGCTACACCGAGATCGACTATCGATACTGCGCACACTCCGAGCATCGACGCTGCATAACCTCCTAGAGCTAAGATACGTGTCATTGCGATCGAGCAATCTTAGTAGTCGATAGCGTCTAACTTTCCTTCATGTTTTTCTGGCTTCTAGAGATGGATGCCTCGGTGGCTCAAGGTTTCACTAAGATCTTCAACATTTCTGCTCGGAGCCTGGACATTCCAATTTCCTTAAATTCCAAGGCTGGATCTAGGCTTGCCACCTCCTGCGCCCCCAGTGGTTTGGCAAAGAAGCAGGGGTCACCGTCGAAAGCTTCCTTCACCGCCCAGGCCGTTTCTCCTCGGAGTCTAATGTCCCCCCCAAAGACTTGACTGATGCCAGGTTTTTTTCTTCCATATATTAACCATTTGCCCACTGGGCATCTAGCAGCCCTCAAACCATTTTTTTTAAACATTTTTGAATGACTTTATTTTTGAACGGTTTCATCTCATCTTCCCCCTCTCCTTCCCTTTTTTTTTTTTATTCTCTTTCTTTTCCGACTCGTGGGGGCGCCTCACACACACACATATAGTGTTCCACATCACTCACATGATGAGAGACACTCTCACTCTACAACACATCTCTCTATCTCGCGATGAGCTCTATTGACAGGAACCCCCTCGGGGGGTATGGTGGGGCAGAAAGGAGAGATATCTCACAGATAGACATAAAGAGGACTATCTCATCATTGTGTCAGGTGAGGGGTGTATGATAAGAGAATATTATGGTGGGGAGCGCGTGTATTACTCTGTTGTGTTGACATGCGTACTATCTCTAGGAGTATAGGATAGACACACACACACACAATAAAGCGGGAGAATACATTTACAATAAAAATCTCATTAATTTAGGGTATGGAAGAGTAGGTGGATGTTAAACTGAAAGGGATTATCGGAAATATATCTATCTATATCTCGACTATGTGAGCGAGAGTGGAATAATGGTGTTTATAATGGGTATGATGTGTATCTATAATCTCTAGGGAGGATGCGCGCTGGGGGAGGTTGTGGGGGTGGGATGGGTATACGTGATTCATAGAAGAGAAGTTATACACAATATCTGAGAACAACAATGACACACGATATATGGGGGGGGGGGGGATATAATGCGACACACAGATACTCATAGCGTGAGTGAGGTGAAGGTAGAGTGTATGGGCGAGAGAAAGACGGAGGGTAGAAAAAGGGAAGAGGGAATAACACAACACAAAGATTTCTAGTAGTTATATATATATCTCATATGTAAATGTTCTCAAAGGGCGTTGTATATCACATAATCACACCACACACAGGCTTATATATGCTGAGCTATGAGTGTGGGTTATATGTAGAGGGAGTGTTCTCGAGTGAGTGTGTCTTGTGTATCTCTCATATCTATATCTCTATATCTCTATTTGAGTGGGGAGGATTTGAGAGGGGAGGTGTACATAGGGGTGTGAGAGGAGGTTAGGGATGGAAATAGGTGTATATCTCTCCGTTAGATGGGATTGTGAGGAGGTGTTTTGATTGATTTGGTATTGAGTTATGAAATGTATGGGGGTATTTTTTGAAATATAGTAGTAGCTGTTGATGGTTGTTGTGTGGGAGTGTGGGATGTGCTAGTCGTAGGACGTAGAGATAGTTATGTTACTTATAATATAATAATAGTATATGATAGTAGAGTAGTTAGAAGTCGATTATATGAGGTAATAAATAATTGAAATTTGGTTTGGGGTGGTTATGGGGAGAATTGGAGTGTGTGAAATGAGTAGTGAGTAGGTAGGGTTAGGAAAGGGGGATATAGGGTGTTAGAGTATGAGAAATTAGATTTTGTATTATTTTAGAAGTGAGAGATGGGAGATTAGTTGGTTTGTGGAATGGGGGGTGAGGGGAATGTGATGAATATTAAGTATTTATTAGGTGGGGGAAAAAAAAAAAAAAATATTGTAATATGGGAAGTGTTTTTTATGGGATTAGGAAAAGTGTGAGTGGGATATAGGTTTTTGAATATTTTAATATGGGGATAATGGAAAATTTTAGAGTTAATTATTTATTTATTTGAAAAATTATTTTAGGTATTTGGAGATTTTAGATTGATGTTATTTTTGAATATCTATAGTTTGTTGTAGTTTGATTATTTAAGTTGAATTATTATTTTAAAGATGGTAGGTAATGTCAAATCAAAAATTTGGTAAATATTAGGTAAATAAGGGATCCGCATAGCTATAGGCACGAGGGTCAAAAGAAGGGCCCCGCCGCTTTTGAAAACTGAGACCTTGCAAAGGGAACTTTCTCTGCCCTGGAAGCCCTCACTCCCGGGTCACCCATCTAGTCTTACACACTGAAGATAGTATCCATCAGGGCCCAACTGAAACTTTAGCCATAGGTAAAACAGAGAAACTTCTATTGTATTTCTAGCAAAGATATCGTTAATGAAGCGAGGAATAAAGGCGCATACGTTTTTGACAAAAACAATTTTGAAAGAGGAAAATCTAATCCGAACACCTCATGCCCTACGGGACTCGGGGGGACCTAGACTCAGTCAATATGAACCCACAGAAGATAGCCCAATTTTTTTGTCCATAAATATTTTTTCCTGAATTATATTCCTCTCCCATATTTCCCATCCCGAATGATGAGGAAATCTAGAGTTCGACTTTTGGCAGAGTGTTTTGAAGTGTTGTAAGCTCCCATGCCTTACCCCCGAAGCGCAAGATTCCCTAACTCCTCCTATCTCATTGGAGAATTGAATCGTTTTTGAAATCCTAATTCCTAATGGGAAAAGCCCCGGGACCGAATGGCCCTACCTAACTTATACTACCAGATTTATGGTCTCCGTAACAATCCCCGTATATCTCTTCAGATTTATAACACCATGATGGCGGGAGAGGAACCCTCTACCACTTTCTTGCAGTACGTATATTACTCTTCCACCTAATCACACAAAGACCCCATGGATGTCGCAAATTTATAGACCCATAGCCCTGCTATATGCGGACCTCCAAAATTTTTACCAAACTGCTAGCCAACAGGCTATCGATATTCTTACCACACTTAATCCACAAGGATCAGGTGGGTTTCATTTTAAACCGTCAAGGTGGGGATAATACACGTAGAACAATAGACTTGATCGATGTGGTCAATAAATCTAATCAGTCTGCATTGCTATTGAGTTTAGATGCTGAAAAGGCATTTGACCGCATCGGTTGGTCATATATGTTCGCAGTCTTAAAAGCATTTGGAATTGGGGGTTCCTTCCTACAGGCCTTGCGAGGCCTGTACTCTAAACCATCAGCTACAATCCGGTTGCCACATAACATGTCCCCAATTATCTCCATTTGCCAATTGCACAAGACAGGGGTGTACGCTTTCGCCCTTAATCTTCGCTATGTGCGTGGAACCCCTTGCTTCCGCTATCCGCCTTGATCCGAACATACGGGGAATCACAGTCCGGGAAAGGGAATTTAAGTTGTCTCTGTTTGCTGACGACATTTTGCTGACATTGACATCGTCGCACATTTCACTTCCCAATCTCCATAAGCTATTGAACGACTTTTACACATGACGGTTATAAGATTACACGCAAAGACTGAGGGCTTTGCCTATAATCTTACCCAAGCAAGAGAAGATTTCTCTAAGGCCAATTTTCCCCCTACAATTGGGAAGTCTACTTCTCTTAGGTATATTAGGAGGTTCAGATAACGACGTCTTATGCATCCTTATATAGCCATAACTTTCCTAGGGTATATCAAGAGGTCAGGAACTCCATGAATAAATGGGTAAACATGCTCTTGTCAATGTTTGGACGCATTTCGGCCTTTAAAATGTCACTCCTCCCTAAGTTACTATATCTTTTTGGAGCATTACCAATTCGGGTTCCTATGCAGGACTTGAAGGCGCTTCAGTCTGCCCTCCTTAGGTTCGTTTAGGCTCAATAAGCCGTCCAACCGTAATAAAACAAAAGTGGTATTAGTGGCTGGCAAGGGTGAAGGGGGGCTGGCGCTGCCAGACATTACTAAGTATTATTGGGTGTCACAGCTGCGTCGTATACCGGCATGGTCCTCTCTGTACGCTTACTCCGTATGGTGTGAAATCGAGAAACTTTGGTTAGCCCCTATACATCCCAATTCACTTCTGTGGGCCACATCCCATGTACCAGTAGATAAAGGGCTCTAGCCCCATGCCCAGGAGCAAGTAAACTGGAATCGATGTGCAAAGCGGTTTGGTCTATGTTCTTCTTCTTCAGCTATGACTAGTTTTCTATACAACCCGTCTTTCCCAGAGGGCATGGGTAACCCGGCAATGAAACTGTGGTTTAACAAGAGACTATTCCGTTTTGCTGACATTGTGGATCATAGATCCAGACGACTCAAACCTTTTTCTACCCTCCAGTCTGAATACGAACTACCGCCCAGCCACTATTACTCTTATATGCAAATCTCTCATTACCTGACAAGTAATACTGCATTCTGTGCTGTATCTGTCCCCTACCCGTTTTGAACGTTATGTAGACTGGAACCCTTCTACTATGGGTTTAATATCGTACAACTACTTCCTGTACTGTTGACCCCTTTTCCGGGTGAGTCCCCAAGACATTCCTATAATGGCAAAGTGGGGAGGCGATTGTTGGGTAAAAAAATTACCATGGAGGAATGGGGGGCTCATTTGGAAGCGTGCTTCTCAGACATCTATGTGTACGACATATAAGAAAAATCTATAAAATCATAATTGTGCTGGTACCATACTCCCCCCCTGCTCCAACAAACTAATCCTTCCATACCGAACAGGATGTTGGAGATGTGGGGGCTCAGGGAGGGTATAATTACCATATTTTTTTGGAATGTTTCAGACGATTCAAGTTTTTTGGAATTGCAGTTTAGACTATATATTGAAAAACTGTTTTGGGAGTCGACTTGCCTGCGGATCCACTTTGCCATTTATTTAATGTGGTTTCCCTATACCACTGCGGAAGCAACGCTTAAAAATTCTTCACGTCCTTTACGGCACTCGCAGTCACATTTCAGCTCAACTGGCAGAGTGAAAGTAGCACCTGAAAATTGCAGAGATTTTGAATGGCTTTGAGAGATATTAGAAATATGGAGCAGCTTACGTCCTCATACATAACAAGCTTGATCAATTCTCACTGATATGGTCTGCTTGGGATGTTTACGTAACGACCGCATTTCTGTATCTTAAATTTAGTCTTGTACCTGTATCTCTACATCGATTGAATGTTTCCCCTTTTACCTCCTGTTTCTGTCTTGTCTTATATGTGGCTATAACCTCTCGGTTTAGATGTTAAGATTCTTACAAGATATTAATAGTGGTGGATTAGCCACGTAAGCTTAATCTGTTTGCATAACATTTTGCTAACTCATCACCTGTTGTCAGCTGATTTATTGTTAATCTATGTATTGTTGTAATGAGCATTGACATGTTTGAAAAACTTTATTTTCTTTTTTTCTTCTTCTTGAAAAATAATAAAAATATACAATTACAAAAAAAAAAAAAGAATGAAGTATTTTAGCCTCTCAATTTTTTTCTGTCACTCTTAGAACAAAATTTTCTTTACAGAGTTGTTCCATGTATCAAGTTTACTGTTATGGATGGTAATTACAGATTCTCCTCACCTGTATAGGTATAAAAATTTACCCTAACATCTTCTTCCATTGACTTTAATGGGGTTTGAGTTCGAATCGAACCTCAAACTGAGCATCTCTGCTGTTCGAAGTTCGACTCGAACATTTTACTGTTCGCTTATCACTATCACTGATAACTGTCCCAACCATAATTGGTAGCCTAAGAAAGCATGTGAATATAAGCAGGAGATAACAAGGTAGTCAATATGGTGAGAATATACCTTTATGAGTTAATATGTTAAATTCCTGGTGGTCTATTTTAGTTACAGTGGGGGAAAAAAGTATTTAGTCAGCCAGCAATTGTGCAAGTTCTTCCACTTAAAAAGATGAGAGGCGCCTGTAATTGATATCATAGGTAGACCTCAGCTATGAGAGACTAAATGAGAAAACAAATCCAGAAAATCACATTGTCTGATTTGGAAATAATTTATTTGCAAATTATGGTGGAAAATAAATATTTGGTCACCTACAAACAGGCAAGATTTCTGGTTCTCATAGACCTGTAACAACTTATTTAAGAGGCTCCTCTGTCCTCCACTCATTACCTGTAATAATGGCACCTGTGTGAACTTATTATCAGTATAAAAGACACCTGTCCACAACCTCAAACAGTCACACTTAAAACTCCACTGTGGGGAAAACCAAAGAGCTGTCGAAAGACTCCAGAAACAAAATTTTAGCCCTGCACAAGGCTGGGAAGAGTGAATCTGCAATAGGCAAGCAGCTTGGTGTGTAGAAATCAACTGTAGGAGCAATAATTAGAAAATGGAAGACATACAAGACCACTGATAATCTCTGTCTGGGGCTCCACGCAAGATCTCACCCCTTGGGGTCAAAAATATCACAAGAACAGTGACCAAAAATCCCATAACCACACGGGGGGACCTAGTGAATGACCTGCAGAGAGCTGGCACCAACATAACAAAGGCTACCATCAGTAACACACTACGACGCCAGGTCCTGCAGTGCCAGACGTGTCCCCCTGCTTAAGCAAGTACATGTCCGGGCCCATCTGAAGTTTGCTAGAGAGCATTTGGATGATCCAGAAGAGTATTGGGAGAATGTCATATGTTCAGATGAAATCAAAGTAGAGCTGTTTAGTAGAAACACAACTCATTGTGTTTGGAGGAGAGAGAATGCTGAGTTGCATCCAAAGAACACCATGCCTACTGTGAAGCATGGGGGTGGAAACATCATGCTTTGGGACTGTTTCTCTGCAAACGGACGAGGACAACTGATCTATGTACATGAAAGAATGAATGGGGTCATGTATCGTGAGATTTTGAGTGCAAACCTCCTTCCATCAGCATGGGCATTGAAGATGAAACGTGGCTGGGTCTTTCAACATGACAATATTTCAAAGGACACCGCCAGGGCACTGAACGAGTGGCTTTGTAAGAAGCATTTTAAGGTCCTGGAGTAGCCTAGCCAGTCTCCAGATCTCAACCCCATAGAAAACCTTTGGAGGGAGTTGCAAGTCCGTGTTGCCCAACAGCCCTAAAACATCACTGCTCTAGAGGAGATCTGCATGGAGGAATGGGCCAACATACCAGCAACAGTGTGTGACAACCTTGTGAAGACTTACAGAAAACGTTTGACCTCTGTCATTGCCAACAAAGGATATATAACAAACTATTGAGATGAACTTTTTTTATTGACCAAATTAGACAATATGATTTTCTGGATTTGCTTTCTCATTTTGTCTCTCATAGTTGAGGTCTACCTATGATGTCAATTACAGGCCTCTCTCATCTTTTTAAGTGGGAGAACTTGCACAATTGGTGGCTGACTAAATATTTTTTTCCCCACTGTAAGGCCATGTTCACACGGCTTAAAATGGGCCGTATTTCGGTCCGTAATTACGCGCCAAAATGCGCAAATTACGGGCTGAAAACGGCCCATTCATTATGGTAATCCACAGTTCTCATAGAGAACTATGGATTACGTCTCCTCTCCCTGCTCGGCGAATACGACGAGGGGGGAGATAATTGACATGTCATCTTCTAGCGGCGTATACGCGCCGCTAGCAGTGATTGTCTAGGAGCCGGCGAGGTGCCGGCCCCCCGCTCCCTCCCCCGCTCCCGCCCCCGGCCACATGGCGTAACTTTGGGGGGCGTAATTACGTCCCACAGTTAAGCCGTGTGAACATAGCCTAAGGGTTAAAACATATTCTACTACCAAGCCTATGGTGGTTAATATCTAATAATATATTAAATGAAAATCATTTAGTTAATTAGTATATGGTTTAGTAACATTGGGTGTGGTGATCTAGGGCAGGAAGGTATACATATAATTTAATTGTTTTCAATATAAATAAGTCTAATATTCCTAAAAGGGGTTTGAGCTTTTCTTTCCTGAGGCAGGGCTCCAAATCCCTTGCTTCTCTTCATCTAATCATATAGAAAAATGACAACATTTGGTCTGCCCAAGGTTAGAGCGGGTTAACTGCATATGTATTAATACAGATCCCATAAATTCAAATATAAATCAGTATGTTATTTACTCTTTCTAATATCCGGAAAACATGGGTTCATTCATTTCAATGTTTCTTCAGAACTGCTAAGAGGCGTTTTAGATATTAAGGTACCCAACTTTGATTTTACCCCAAGTACCCTATTATTACATCTACGACAAAAGCAGCAGAGGTTCTACGTGTAAAACATTTGTGCATTTTATTTTAACATTTGTTTTTTGCTGTGATAGTTGGTGTGTAATGCAAGCATATGAAATGGTTATTAAGATTCAGCACAGGTAATATTTTAGTAATTTTTTGTAATACCCTTTGTGGCTGTTTATGAACTTGGTTTTTATTAGTGCAATGTATCTTCCTCTAGAGAAACTTTTTACTGGGTACATTTTGATTTGTTTTGATTTATTGACATGTCATCTTTATTGTGACAGCTTGTTTATTTATCATACATTTATACAAAGTGTTTTCTTGGTTGCAGACAGTGAACATCTCTACTGTTTCTTTGTGAAGTTAAGCTAGGTTCACACCATGTTTGGTCTTTGCATGTATAAAAGGCAACTCTTTCAACATACTGTATACTATATGTCTAATATGTTCATAGACGTCTATTAACCTTGACATATACATTTGGCCAGCATACACTGGTATTCTTTTGATTCAAATGAATTGTAAAGCTAAATCATGAGTGCTAACAAATATTCCTCATGGTATGTTTTTTTTCTTTTGAAACTGTATAGGACATACAAGGTTTTATCTCTTTAAAAATATCAGAGGAACCACTTCTGTGTCTGTAGTTCCTATTGACTTTAACCTGTTTATAAAATTTGACCTATATTGTGTATATAAAAATTATAATATTTTATAATATATATATAAATATATTATTAATATATAATATATATATATATAAATATATATATATATATATATATATATATATATATATATATATTGTGACAGACGGCTACATTATTTTGCCTGTTGCGGGCCGCTAGGTGGAGATATACCAGAGTGGTATATACAACATGCCACCAAGGATACCGGGCCTTGGGGGGATAAGAGCCAGCTATATGTATTGTCACCCAAACTCTAATGGTTGGCAACTATATAGGATTAGTTTGGCTTTTCCAGCCGTTCCGGGGTTTTGGCTCTTTTTGGGGAGTAGACAATGCGTTGGGGGGGCGTCTACTCCCCATTTTTCCAGGCCACATTTTGGATAGGGCTGGGGAGTCCTGTAAAAAGCCGGGTCTTTCAGGTGTACGGGGGGGCCCGTGGTTGCTGCCAGAACCTGGAGCAGCACTGGAGCTGGAGAAAAGGGGCTCTGGCCCCCCAGAGGCTTGGAAGAAGCCGGGACCCAGCGGGAGACTGGGACAAAGTGTTGGGTGAGACTGGACACTGGGTCCTGTTCACATGTGAGAGAGGACCCGTACACATGTGTATTTTAGTGGCCAGACGGCCGACTTTTATTTTGTTTGTTTTTGTTGCCTGCTTGTAAGCCCTTGCCTCAATAAAGCTGGCTGAGGCCAATTTAAACGGAAGACCGGAGCCCAGAGTGCCAACTGTCTTACCAAGGACGGCGACCCTGCGAGCTGAATGACCCCCGGGCCGAGCCAAGATGGCGGCCGAAGGCATGTGAGGCTTTACAATTGGTGGAGGATGCGGGCATAATTGGCACAACTGAATTGGCGCAGTGTTGGCACGAAGTTGTGCCTGAAGTGGTACAAGTGCAAAAGTCTTCTGCAGCAAGATTTAAAGGGGCGGGGGCCTTATTGTGAAGCAGTGCTGCTAAAGGAGACACACCCCGCAAAAAGCTGAGTTCTGTGGGTGAGAGACTGTGTCCTCTCAGTGGAGAGAGAGGACAAACCTGCATGTAGAGACTGTGGCTTTCTAAAAGAGGGGTTTGCTGGCCTAAAATTTTGTTTTGCCATGGAGGAACTCCTTGCCCACTAGGCAGTCTATGAAGGAGTCTGAGAAAGCTGACTGCAACCATGAGAAAGAGAATGAAAGCTCCAAGCAAAGTTGAAGGCAGACCATGGGGGGTTTTAAAAGCCATTCTGAACCCAATTCCACAGTCGAGAAAGTGGACTCACCACAATACAAGCATCTTGCAGGCTGGAGGGGCAGAGTCCAAGCGGGAAAAGACGGATGGCAAGCGTAACCACATGAGTGGGTGATGTATGCCTACAGGTGGACATGTGCATGAGGGATGTCCCGTGGCGAGGAGGCCGTATCGTTCATCCAAGAAGGGGGTCCACTCAAAGAGATGGTGTTGCTAAGGGACCCTGCGTGCCCCCGTTGCCAGGGGCAACCATCTGGATCAGCAAGAGCCTGCTTCCACTGTCCAGCAGAGGGAGCCTTTTTGGGAGATGCCACAAAGGGGAAGATGTGCTCCTGACTCCCCTCTCAGGAGGAGGCCAGAGAGGTCACAGCTGCAAGCCCTGGAGCTTAAAGGTTGAATGAACCCCCCACCCCGGGCTGACATGGACAGTCAGCAGCAGAAATCCAGACTGAGCCCAGACATCAAATCTGGTAAGACTGCTCCATGGGGTTGGTGATGTGCTGTGGGACTGTGCATGATCTAAATGAGGATTTGGGTTGGGCTAGACAGAGGCCCAAATATGCTGACAAGCCAGAAGAGCCTGAAGCAGTGGACTTGAAGAGTCAAAGGTTATGACATATATGCAATGATGCCTATTGAAAATGCTAATAATGGGTTAAATGTACCTGTAACCAATAGCTATTTTCCCCCACTGAGCAGGACCTATGGGGGTCACAGAGTTAGCATTATTACTGCAATGTGTGAATCTGCTTCTAAAAATGCTAAAACAGTAGAGGAAAGCAGCTCAATCTCCCCCTGGAGATAAAGGCTGTCAGGGCATGTTTAAAGTTAATGCAAGTGTGAATTACTTCTGCGGAAATCCCAGCCCCAGCTATAAGCAGAACAGGCTCAAGTATGCCCCTAGAGATCGGGGTTAACAGTGCAGAGGATGTTGTGTTTTGTGGTGGATGAAACCCTCTGGAGAAATGGGTTTTCCACTACAGTTTTAGGTGGATCTACTGCGGTTGCCGGTAGCAACCAGGTTCCCTCTGCATCTCCTGCTGAAAAAACTTGTGAGTAAAAGTGCCAGGCAGCGGTGTGTGAAGCGTCTGCAGTCCAGCAGTAAATGTTTTGTACCCATGACCCCACGCAAATGTGTGTACGGGGTGGTAACGTCAAGTTGAAGTTTTGTCCCTAGAGGTTATGGCTGGTAATAGCACAATGCGAGAGGTAGCGGGATTTTGGGGATTGATTGCAGTCCCTGAGAGTTGTGCTGTCAATGCAGTTTTTCCCGCGGAGCTGATGTGGCCCGCCAGTAGCGCGATGTGAACACGGGTGGTGCATTACCTGGAAGGGGGAAATCAACCCTGGAAATGAGGGGTCTGTTACTATGTATGAGGAGACTATGAGTTGAATGTGCTGGGTATCTACCAAGGGAAAAAACACTCTGTGAAGAGTCTCAGTGCAGTATGGGAACGGACACTGTGATGGTCATGCTACAGAGTAAGGATGATTTGATTATGCAGATGGGAATGATGAAACCCTTGTGCAAAAAAACGTTGCCAAGGCAGATTTTTGGGGGCAGCCCTGAGCAGGGTATCCCAAGGTGGAGCTTTGTGATGGGAAAACCAAAATTGTGACCCTGCAGGAATGAAGAGAACAGGGATGCTGACCTTAGTGCAGCTGAGTTCACTGGCTCCAAGGGTTTGGGTAATTTCCAGTAGCTTTTACTGCAGTGGTCCCAAAGAAATGCAGTGACTGTAGTAATGGAAAATGTGAGCCGCTAGAACCCAAAAAGAAAGGTTCGCTCCAGGCGCTAGTGAGGGCAGGTGAGAGTAATTGAATCCTCAGATGGTAAGGAATGCCTGCTTTTGAGACGGCTAATACTTTTTCCCTAAAAGTTATGGGGGACAATATTAACAGGGTCTCAGAGGTAAATTTTGTCCGTGGTTTGGAGCGAACGGCAGATGGATAGTATCTGCAGTATGGATGTCTCTGATGCTGTCCAGCAGAAATCAGGATGTATGTCTCTGAGCTTATGGAACAGGTGGGGGAAAAGGGATTTCCCGGAGAAAAGTGGCATGCTTCCCCAGAGAAAGCAAGTGCAATATAAGCTGTGTGAGTCAGATTCCCTCTGTTGGAGTTTTGAAACCTGGGGGAAGGTTGTGCGAGGTGAAAAAGACCTACGGCCTTATTCAGGGGGAGGGTATGTGACAGACTGGCTACAAGTAGTTGCCTTTCTGCCGCAGGTGAGATATACCAAGTGGTATATACAACATGCCACCAAGGATACCTGGCCTGGGGGGATAAGAGCCAGCTATAGTATTGTCAGCCACTCTAAGTGGTTTGGCAACTATATAGGATTAGTTTGGCTTTTTCAGCCGTTCTGGGTTGGCTCTTATTGGGAGTAGACAATGCGTTGGGTGGGCGTCTACTCCCCATGTTCCAGGCCACATTTTGGATAGGGCTCGGGAGTCCTGTAAAAAGCCGGGTCTTTCAGGTGTACAGGGGGGCGTGGTTGCTGCCAGAACCTGGAGCAGCACTGGAGCTGGAGACAGAGGCTCTGGCCCCCCAGAGGCTTGGAAGAAGCCGGGACCCAGCGGGAGACTGGGAGAAAGTGTTTTTGGGGAGACTGGGCACTAGGTCCTGTTCACATGTGAGAGAGGACTCCGTACACATGTTAGTTAGTGGCCAGACGGGCCCAGGGTTTATTTTGTTTGTTTTTGTTGCCTCTTGTAATGTCTGTGCCTCAATAAAGCTGGCTGAGGCCAAGTTTAAATTTGGGAAAACCGGAGTCAAGTGCCAACTGTCTTACCAAGGACGGCGACCCTGCGAGCTGAATGACCCCCCGGGCCGAGCCAAGATGGCGGCCGAAGGCATGTGAGGCTTTACAAATATATATATATATAATATATAATATATATAAATATATAATATATATAACCCCATCCATACACAACTGCTCCAGATTCCGACTATTTAACTGCTTAGAGGTTGGGGTCAGCATGAATTCAGCTTCTAACCCATTGCATAGAAAAGGGCTCTCCACTTTGTCACCTGTTTGGCTTCTCCATGACAAGATTGCAGGGTGTCAACTGGATATTATGTCTTCCTGGAACCTATTAAAGGCCTTCAGACCTGCCATATTATTGTACCTATTACACCTTGCCAGAGGCAGAGTGTAAAGGTGTAAAAGAATCGTGTAAAATGACAGCAGTAATTTATACTATCTTTCAATACATTAGTATTGCTGTGTAAAGTACAAGCGCTCGTTCCCCACAGTGGTCAAATGGACTTAAAAATTAAGTTAGTAAAAAGTTTTGAATAAGTAGCATAACCATTCAAAAATCAAACATAGTTGCTATTGCAGCATCTATAAAACTCCAATCTATTAAAAATATAATTTTAAAATACAATAAAAACTTGATATCCCTTGATTCATACAGAGACAAAGAATAAAGTTAACATGTCATTTATACTGCAATGACCTTCATAAAATAAAACTCCAATTAAAGTTTTCATTTTTTTTCCACTCTAAAATCTTTTTTCCCCCCAATTTATTATGTGATGCATTAAATGGTACCATTAAAAAGAACAACTTATACAGTTGTCCAGAGTTCTCAGGAAATTGAAATGAAAATCATGAACATTTTGGGGCAGATTTACTATGGCAATTGCACCAAAATTATGTTGCAATTTGGGGCAAAATACCGGTGTACATACAAATGCAGCAAAGCTAAAATGACAGATCAGGCACCATGATATCACAACACAGAATGTTATTTCAACTTCTTCATTGCTTTTCAATGGCCTTCACAGATAAAAGCAGATTACACAAAAAGCTGTGATATCATAGTCAAGATGAACTCTATACTTTACACTGCATTTATCATGGACTACACTTTTCAGAAAGTGACTGTGGCTTAATATGCAAAAATGTACACCAAAAATATGCTAAAACTCTGGAGCAATTGATGGCACTCACTGTCAACTAATAAATGATGTAAAGCTCCAGTCTACCGATCTTAAGGGCGGCCAGAAGATTTCGCCCAAGAAAGTACCAGTTGCTGGCAGCATTAAGGAAGCCCATCATTACAGGGTACATATAGTACACAGTTGAACACTATTTTGAAGCAGGGAGTTTAGGTTGGGGGTCTGTTTACCTAAACAGAAGGGTTACCTGCCTATTTTTTGAGTCTATTTGCCAGCCTAATATTGGGCCAGCCTAATATTAAGGGAAGTTTCCTTTCTAATATAAGAGGGGTATACATCCTGAATAAAATAAAACAAATAGTAGGCATACATAAATGAGGAACACCAGGGGTCATATACATGGCCACATCATAGGGGGTGGCATTCAAAAGTTTCCGATGGGGCCCATTACAGTTGAAACCAGAAGTTTAGACACACTATATAGAAAGACACATATGCATGTTTTCTCTGACATGAAATCAGAATAAACCTTACTGGTTTCAGCTGCATGTAAACATTGATTACTATTAGAGGATAAGAGTAATGCAGTGGTAAATGGATTGCTTAAAAGCTGCATTTATGGTAAATCCATATTTAAAAATACAACACAAATTATTTAGCAAATAAGAAGAGTTAGCTATATAAATCTATGTATAATCTGGCAGAAAATAAATGTAAAGCATTTGACACAACATGCAAGCGACTGTCACTGTATCGTATCATACTGAGGAAAGGCTCAGCTGTACAGAGGTCAGAGGACAGAAGAGGAATGGAAAGTGACAAGGACTATGGAAATAACCACAAGGGATTAAAAATTCAGCGACAGGCACAAGACCTTTGATACAACAGCTGTGCTATTAGATTAGCAAGTCAAAGCAGGAGCTTGTGTCCTGCCCGCTGCCTAAAAGAAGGTTGGAGTTGTGTGACTGATCGGTGAAGGGGCAAGGAGGGAGTGCCAATGTGCCACTTAAGAAATTGCCAACCTTTTTATAAAAGGTTTTATCTTAATAAAGTTTTGTAGGTCATTATGTCCATCTTTTGAGAAAGGAAAGCTAGTACTGAAGACGATAAATCTCAGCTGGAAAGACAACAGGAAATTTGAAGACTACTATTAATACATGAAATAGAGAGCAGCAAACAGCTTCAAAATATGTATGTAAGAGATAAAGGGGTTGTCCATATGACCGTTTAGGATGTATGATTGTCAGAGAGGAGGTCCCTTACTTAAGACCTGAATGGGGAGTTGCTCCTTCTCTGGTGGACTTGAGATCAATATGCAGTACATGGATGGCCTGTCACCTTGAAACCACATGCTCTCTAGCTGTCTGCAGCTTCCCTTATAGGATTAGATGTTTGCCGCAGGTGATAGGACCAAGTCTCTGATAAGACATCGTCAATAGCAATTGTGATGATGGAGTAATTTACTTTTAACATAGTGCTCATTAGATTATACATTGTTTCAGGTTTGTCCAAATGATTTCTACTCAATCTACTTATGGACCAAATATAATTTATAAGTATAGTCAACTGATTGAACACAGTTGGGGTTAAACAGAGCCAACCCTTCTAAATCCAAACAAATGACAGATGTCCATCTATTTAGACTATGGTGCTACAGTGTTGATCCAGAGGAAGGTAAAAACCCCAATGAGGTAGAAGCCAATTGTCCTCATTTTAGAAACCAAAATTCCTTCCCGACTCCAAACTGGCAATCAGAATAAATCCCTGGATCAATGACCCTTAAACCTTCAATATATATCTTAGGCTATGTTCACACGGCTTAAATTGGGACGTTTTCACGCCGTACTGCGCTCAATACGGGGAGAGATATGTCCCAGACATTACGGTAATCCACAGTTCTCATAGAGAGCTATGGATTACGCCTCCTCTCCCTGCTCGCACAATAAGTAACATGTCAATTACTAGCGGCGAATACGCGCCGCTAGTAACGAATGTCTATGGGGCCATCGGGCTGCCGGCCTCCCCACCCTGTGCGAGTCGGCGCGAGCTCCCAAAGTCCTGGCATAATTGCGGGGCATAATTACGCCCCGCAATTATGCCATGTGAACATACCCTTATGGTACGCTCCCACTTACTTGCAGCAAGCAGCTTCCACCTCCCTGCTCCCATCATCACCCTCCTCTGTCTCTTTAGAGCATATGCGCTGGCACTTGTGCACCGGTGGTTACCCTGCCCCTAGCATCATTCTTCTCCTCCTCTTTAGAGTATGCGGGCTGGCACTTGTGCACCAGTGGTTAGCCTGCTCCCAGCATCATCCTACTCTGTTTAAGTGAACAATAAAGGTGTGCTTAGTCTGCATATCCATGGCTCTGACTTCAATTGTTTGTTATTGGAACATTGTCTTTGTCTGCTACCTGTCCTGCTCTTCTGTCTCTTACCTATGAGAAGTGACAAATAAGACCAAACGGGTGAAAATAGTTCTGGTTTAAAAGCCAGATGACAGAAATTTCAATAAACTTAAGTTATTAACCTGTAAATACAGTATATAGCTCTAAAACATTACTTTTAATAAGATTTATAAAAAAAAAAACACACAGCAATCATCTATCCATAAGTTTGATCCTGGTCTTGCCTTATCTAGCCTGACCCTATCTAAGTCTGATAAGGATGACACCAATCTTTTTCTTAAAAAATTCTTACAAAATCTCTAAGGTCCTAGTACCTGTTTGATGGACAGCAGTGCTACAATTACATATTATATAAAGGGAAAAGGAAAGAAAGGGTATCCAAGATTTTTGCACACACAACAAGTATAAACTAAAATGACCACGAGTATAGATGAAAATTATATATAAACAAAATCAAAATTAACCTAAGGCTTATTTTGCAATATCTTCTTTATATTGGGTGTCAGACATAAAAGACCATAACACCCAAAAGGATATGCTCTTATGTTAAAATTATAACAAAAAAGTGTATCCCTATGATCCAATGTGCTTTCCCTGTATATATATATATATATATATATATATATATATATATACTCACAGAGAATGGGACTTTACTTACAATAATCACAGAGTGAAAACAACATCCCATAACAAATTATAAACAGATTGAAAAAGTATAATATCAATCACCACAGGTCCATTATCATGAGGGATCCAAGTAGGGAAGAATCCATAGGTAAAAGGGCCCAATAGATTTAATGATCCAATCTGTATGTCTCCAGTATAATGGGGTTTAATTGCAGCCAGTAGGGTTTAAAAAATATAAGTAATTCTACCCTTACCCTATTATAGCATAGATCAAATCTTGCCCTTAGTGGAGTTACCGCCCTGAACCGGGTGACCCCACAAAACTGTCCCTCTCTATTCCCCATTGCACCATGTTAATATATATTAGGATAATAAAATACAGGTAAGAAAATCTCACAGATTCCAATAGGTCACAAAAAAAGCTACAGTATAAATCCCAAACAATTTTATACTCTTCAGTGAGTAAATAGATCAGAGAATGGACCACAAAAAAACCCAAAAAGTGAAAACAGTGCAGTGTATCAAAACAAAAACATATACATAGGAGGCATATGGCCACTCCTCACGGTTGAATAATCCCTGAGGAGTGGTCACATGCCTCCTATATATAGGTTTTATGGGATACATTTCTGTGATGTTATTTGTATTCTGTACTTATGGTATGTAATCCTTCCAATTGGTGAAATATTCTTTCAGCAGTATGACATTGTTTACTATAAACACAGACACATGGTCATACTCCCAGCACAATGGCAGGAGAAAAAACAATACAGACAGGAGGCAATGAAAGTCTTAGTGCTACATGGGAGAAATTACACAGGTGCAGATTCCTGATGAACAGTCACTCACACACCTATCCATGATGGGGGCAATTGCTTAGTAAAAAAAATGCACATTGGATAAGAACCAGTTCACACCAGTACTGGGTTCTCTATTCTTATATTATGGTTTAATGCCTCACACTGAATTTTAAAGGCCTTAATTCTAATACCAAGAGGTTGTTGGCTCTCAAAAAATGTAGGGCCCGGAAGACGGATAAGAGACACACTATGACCCCACTGGATCATTTACTTTTGCTAAACCATCATGTCCAAAAGTTTTTAATTCCTCCAGTCAGAGGAAAAAGGCCGGAGTAGCTATATTTATCTCAAACTCTTGTCCTATTCAGGTAATTTCCTCATTGATAGACCCAGCGGGGCGGTACATTTTCCTCAATGTTACGCTTTATCATAAATCTGTTATGCTATGTAATGTCCATGCCTCCTAGCACTGCCAAAATTGCCTTTCTGAACAGGGTCTTTGCTAAGCTCTCCAGGTTTCCTGCCTTGGTTCTGCTGTTCGGGGTGATTTTAACATGTTTTTTCTGAGGTGAGGGACAAATGTGTTTTGAGAGGTAGATCCCCAAAGCTTTCCCAAATGAGACACTCCTTGGCCTTCAAGAAAGTGGTTAGAGCCCATGGTCTATTCGACCTGTGGCAAGTCAACCACCCCAAGGAGAAATAATGTACTTTCTTCTTCCATCCGCATAAGACACATACCAGAATTGATAACTTCTTTGGCAACATTCCAACCCTTCACTCATTATCAGGACACAAAATAGAGCCTATAACATGGTCAGATCACGTCCCAGTCCTGGTCGACCTTAATTTTCAGATCCCCATTTACATACCTGCCATTGGAGACTTAATAAGGCTTTAATTAAGCAGCCAACCCATAGAGACAAATTCAAAGAATCCATTGTTTCTTACTTTGAATTAAATGCTGTCTCTGTCTCCTTGGTGGCCACCTTGTGGGAGGCTCACAAGGTGGTATTCTGAGGCTTCAAGAGAGATCTTGAAGAGAGGAGATGCTACTTAAAGGGAACCTGTCACATAGGTTATGTCCCCCATGCTGAGGGCAGCATAAGCCTGTGTCAGACCTGCTGTTTCCAGCGCTGTGTCCCTTATTGTGTAAGATGCAGCAGTTTTAGAGCATTTACCCCTCAAATCTTATTCATGAGAAGGTGTTATCCCCGCCCACCAAAGGCTAGGGCCGCCCACTGACAGCTATTCATATGTTTCTACCTATTCAAAGTAATAGGTTTATCAGTTGAGGTGGGCGGGGCTTGCCTCAGGTGGGCGGGTTTGAAAAAAACTGACTCTCTGAATGACTCTTTGAATGACTCTTCTGGCTGAAAACGGCAGATTTGAGCATTAATTGCTGTGCCTTCCTGCACAAAAAAACGCATTGAAAAAAATCATCAAAAAGGCACCAAAAACGCACTGTGTGAATGCACCCTTAGGGAAAATCGACGCATGGAACACCTGATGGCCTCCTTGCAAAATAAGCTAATATATATATTTGCTCAATAAGATATATTTAGTTAGACTTGGTCTGTTTGGGACTCGTACTGATTTCTTTTAATTTAATTTAGTGTGGCTCCCCTCCCCCTCCACCTAGTTCCCCATCTTTCTGTCTGCATCTTCCATGTAATTTGTTCTTCGTTTCTATGTTAATACATGATAAAGTATTATTACAAAGAACTCTTCATATGTTAAGTTCCTCAGGTTATATTGAGTCCTCTAACCTTGAAATCATTCAAAGTAATCCATAATTTGTTTCAAATACCTTATTTCAAACTTACAGAATCTCTGATACATTGTAATATTTTCTGGATGTCTGTGTTTTATTGAAAAATTGCAATACATTTCAATAAAAAAAAATAATAAACTAATCCCGGTTTCCAGAAAATACCTCACTGTCCAAGAAACAAATGTGTGAGATGTACTCTGTATATAGAAAAGTGCCTATATAGTGATTGGTGTATTTTTAAACATGACTTCTGGCTTCAACAAAGGCATTAGATGCAAAAGATCTGGATTTGAGGCCTGCTTTCAAATACAGTGCACTGATAGTATACATTTAACTTATTCTGCTCTGCAGACTTGCAAACTCTTTCTTAAAGGGTTTTAGTAATTGATAAAAGAAAACCCCAACTGAAAAAATTAAAACCAATCATCATTATATTATTTCACAGCAAATTAATAACAATGCCCAAAAATGCATGATTTAACATTATTTTATACCCCCTGCCTGTCATTCTCCCCAACCCACACAGACTCACAAACACTTCAAACTGCCGCGCTTTTCCCCCCAACACCCGTCCCCAAAAAAGAGCCCTTGAAAGGGAAAGCTTCAAAGGAGGGAAAAATTTTTCTGACAGGGAAACCCTTTTCCCGTTTATTCCTAATTTTTTTATATACATGCAATAAACACATCGACAATGTAAATTGAGATAATGTTCAAATAAACCCCCTTAAGTAAAAAAATACAGCAAACACAAAATCCCCAGCACCTCTGGGAAAAGCTAAACCGAGAAAAATAAAATCAAAATTTTTGACTTTTTTTTTGCGGCAAACATTCAGTATCAAAAAAATTTTTGATTTTTAAAGGGCAAAAGTTTGGGGTGGGGGTCCACCCCACCTCAGGAATTTACACTCTTTTTCAAAATTGGAAAAATTTTCCCACCCTTCAGAAATCGTCTGGGGGTTTATACTTACATTTAATTTTTTGTATGTATCTAAAATAAAAAAAAAAACATCCTATGGCATAATGCAATAGGATCAGATTATCTCTGATTCCAACCTCTGATGATGGATTTCAGCAAACACTCTCTGGGCATGGTACAGGCTCAGTAGCTGAGCCCATTCTATACGCCCTTTAAAAAAGAAAAGATGAATGGGACAAAATGCATTTTTAAATGGGTTAAAAGGGTTTTTCCTAACCTCCTTTTTGGGCCTGAAAAAAAAGGGTTTCTTAGTGAAATTAAAACACATGGGTATAATTTTTCTAAATTTTTTTTGTTCGATCCCAGCTTTTTCCCTTTCTGTTTTCCTATGTATTTTCCTCCCCGGGGCCTACTCCCCTTTTTTTAAATTCATGACAAATGGATTCTACCTGCCCTTATCTTCTGTTTTTACAACCACATCTTGGGCCACATGTATGAAAACTGTCTTGGTCTAAGAATTTCCTTGCTGCCCATAGCAACTAGTCAGAATTCCCCTTTCATTTCATATGGTGCTCTGAAAAAAAGGAAAGGGGCACGCTGATTGGTTGCTATGGGCAACAAAGAAAGTCTTAGAACAAAAACAGTTTTTCCCCCAAAATGTCCCCCCCCTTTTGTCCCATTCCAAGGGCATTTTCTTTTTCCCCAGTAAAAATGTGCCCATGGGCACACATTTATAGGGGCCTACCAAAGCACATGACTTCAAACTAGTCCACACCTCTAACCACGACCAAGCACATGATATCATACTAGACCAAATCTCTAACCACATCCAAGCCCCCCAATCAAAGCCCATTTCCTTGAGCAACCAGTGCCCAAAAAAAGGGTTTCAGTTTTTTAGAGCCCTTTTAAAAAATCAGTTATAATAAATAAACTTTTTTAAAAAAAATAAAATGCAAAATTGCTTTTAAGATGTCTGATTCTGGAATGTCATCCTGATACCTCCATCAAAATGCTCCCATGAAGTCTTGTAGCCCAGCAAAAAAGCAGCCTGGGATCGAAAAAGACCCACTGGGTGGGGGTCGAAGGCTTCCTGCTCCCCCCACTTTTTTGTAAACAATCTTTTTATCCGAAAATGCGCAAAAAATTAAATAAACGCTGCAACCTGGGGATCCAGACCATGTGCCTTGCATTCCTAGGACTTACCTTCAATCACCTGGGGACCCTCTGCTCAGGTCGCTACTGGGCAACTGTCTAGTTTGTCCAATGGATAAGACAGCCCTGCTTAAGGTACTGGTTAATGGTATAGCACTACAATACTAAGTTGGAAAGGTGGACAACCAATGTAAGGCCGCGTCCCCACGGCACAGGACAAATACCGGCCACAGGGGGACGGCTTTTCTCCGTGATTAGCAGAGAAAAGCCCTCCCCCTCCCATTGACATGTTCATATTCCGCCTGAAAACAGGGCAGAAGAATGAAACAGTTAATGTTTTTTTGGGCAGCCGGGAGTCCCGAAAAACCATCGGGCGGAAAACACATGCAGTGGGGACCGCTGTGCAGGTCTTCCATAGAAGTCCATTTTAAAGTTTGTCAGTCAGTATGCAGACGGTTTTCAAAACCGAAAACCGTCTGAAAAACCGGCTGCAAGCCCTAAAAGTTATCTTTAAACAAGCATGCTATAAACATACTGCAGTACATTGTATGATAAAATAAGGCACCATTATGCATATAAAGGAGAGTCCCTAAATTCAGAAGATGCAAATTGTAATGTCTATAGATTTGTTATAGGACATGTACATCCAAATCGATTTCAGAAAGAGCTCAAATAGAACATAAAACCGCTATTGTCTACTGTGTGTGGAATTTTATCTTAATCTGTTCAAATTCCTAGCGCATTTAAATCCATTTAATTTGTCTCAGCTCTGGAAATGCCTGTATGTGATCTGATTGCTGCAGGAGACGGAAGAATTTATTATAAGATTATAACACTGAATCTCAGAGTTTTAGACTTTTATGTGTATTATTTTACTATGTGACAAAGTATTAACTGTTTGTAAACTACTGTCCATGTGGTAATTTGTACCAGAGATTGTAAAGTATGTAATCAGTCAATGCTGCTGTTCAATTGGCATGTCACTTATATATTCATATGCAGCAACAGTGAAAAGTTGTCACCAATTCGACCCTCTCCGCAGGTAAACCCTCATTAAAAAAGCTATACTCGCTTCCCTCGGCTTTCCCATGGCAATGTGTTTTTAGTTTCCCAGTCTTCTCTCCATGAGCCCCCTGCTCGTCTGCAGTGGGATGGGATGTGGTATCATAGCTGGAGGTCGGTCTGGCAGAGAAGACCGAGAGGCTGGAGATACCGTAGGAACGTTGGGGGAGGTCATAATAGCTTTTTTTTTTTTGGTGTGGAGTTGGTGTGGATTTGATATTGCCAGTGAACCTGTGGACTGCAGCAGTTCCACAGCATGTGAACCTACCTTTAAGGAATGTTCACTTACGTATGTGCAGATTCCCGAGGTGGATTTTAACTGCATTCAATGGGGCTAATCTGTGTCTTGTTTTAAAACATGGTTCCTGTATGGAATCGGGTGAAATTTTCCACAATGTGGATTCCAAAATCTGTGTCAGAACAATCAAGTGCCATAGCTAGTACATTACATATAATGGGAAGCTTTCCATGTGCATTTCATATGGATTTTGGTGCAGAAAGAATGCATATTTTGTGTAACCGACCCTAACAATGTATTTTTATGTATTGAAGACAAATGTGCTGAAGACATCTTGTCCTGTCTCTATCTCAAACTAAACCTTAATAAAACTGAACTTCATGTCATTCTGCCACATACTAATGAACCCTCCTCTGCTATTTCTGTGTTAGTGTGTAGTACTACCATAACTCCTAGGCAGCAGGCCCTAGTGGTTATACTAGATTCTGATCTGTCCTTCACTCTCTATATTCAATCCCTTGCCCTCAAGGACATCTCCAGAATCCGTCCCTTTCTTACTGTGGAAATAACTCAAACTCTTTTTGTTGCCCTCATACTTTCTTGACTATTGTAACTCCTTGCTTATCGTTCTCCCTCACTCAAATCTGTCCTGAATGCAGCAGCCGGGCTCATCTTTCTTTTCAGCCACTATACTGATGCCTCTACCCTGTTTCAGTCACTGCCCTGACTGCCTATTCAGTACAGAATACAACATAAACTCATCACTCTCACCCATAAAGCTATCCACAGTGCTGCAACCCCTACATCATCTTTCTCATTTCTTTCTCACATGTACTGCTCTAGTTCTCTGGAACATGCTACCCCATATGATCAGGCACACTCATAACCTTCATAGTTTTAAGTGCGCCCTGAAAATAAATTTTCTTAGGCAGGCCTACCAAGATCCCTAATTGTTAACCCCTGCTTTCAGTCACACACACACTTCTATTTCTCCCTGCATTGGGGCACTCATAAGCACTTATCTGTATATGGATGTACGGTCTGGGTGGCAGTTTCATCCACCCCATATTTATGTAACATGGCTGAACTATTGAGTAAACCAAGCACTTCTACCCTTTGTCTCACCCATACATCCTAATAGATTGTAAGCTCTTGCATCAGTTTGTCCTGTCTATGTGGTTCTCATACAGTAGGTTCCCAATAAACTACTTTTTTATACCTTCAATTGGTACAGAGAGTCCCTGCTGACTGTGTAATCTGCCTTTGACTACGGGTGAGCTGGTGTTCTGTTTTGTTTTTTACCCCATATTTATGAAACATGGCTGGACCATTGTGTAATCCAAGCACTTCTCACCCTGCTTGTCGTCTTGTGTCTGATCTGTAAGTAGCTTTTTACTGTGTTTTTTATTTCTCTACTTATACCATCTAAATTGTTAAGTGCTGTGGAATATGTTGGCGCTATATAAATAAAGATTATTATTATGTGCTAATATCTAACTTGACGGTGATATGATGGCTTTCTGTGTTATCTGTTGTGAGAACAAAGGGTCATTAACCCCTTACCGACCTATGACGTATGAGTACGTCATAGCGTTGGTAAGCGGCTTTGAAACTGGATCGCAGTGCGATCCCGCTCCACAGCCGCCTGGTGTTAGTGGCTAATTGCAGCTAACACCCGCCGGTTTCAGCGCAGGTGGGTGGTGTCGCCCGCCTGCGCTGTATAACCCATCAGGCACCGCGGCAAAGATGGCCGCGGCGTCTGAATGACTGAAAAGCGGTGCCGTGCACCGTTTTTCAGCCCGATCGGGACATCAGCGATAAGATCGCTGAGTCCCGACGGGCTAACATGGCAGCGCTGAGCCTTGTGAAGGCTCTGATCGCTGCCATGTTCCTGTTTGCCCCACTTCCGTCCGCAGACAGGACGTGGGGAAACCACCATCTTTGTACACCCTAATGCATTGCCTATGCAATGCATAAGACTGTATTAACGATCGCGCCCCTAGTGGTCAAGCACCATAGGGGGACTAAATGTTAAAGTAAAAAAAAATAAAAAATACAGTTTTAAAGTCCGGTGCACAACCTGTGCAATGTATGCCATCCTTGAGCAACAGTTCGAGGGGGCATACTGCTGTGCAAGATGTGTGCACACTTTACATTTAGAAGCCTGTATCCTGGATCTAAATGAGCAAGTGGCAACACTGAGATCCATTGCCAACTTGGAAGCGAGTTTGCTGCTCACTGAGCAATCACTCGCAGGTATAGATGCTGGGGATGATGGTAGCATGGAGGTGCAGGAACATAAGGCAGCTAGCTGGGTAACAGTTAGAAAGAAGGGTAGAGGGAAGAGTGTTAGTGAGGCTAGCCTGAACTGGCACACCCCAACAAATTTGCAAGATTGGTGGATGAGGGGATGTCGACTCAGAAATAGCATTGCCGCAGCAAGACACTACCCATGTCTGCTCCAGTAAATGGGAATGAGTGCAGGTCAGCTAGACAGGTGCTAGTAGTTGGGGACCTCCATTATATAAGGGCACAGATAGGGCAATCTGTCACAAAGACCGGGATCGTTGAACAGTATGTTGTTTACCTGGGGCCAGGGTTCGACATATTGCGGATCGGGCTGACAGATTGCTGGGTGGGGCTGGTGAGAATCGAGCTGTCATGGTCCGCATTGGCACCAATTTACAAAGTTAAGGTAGGTGGGGTGTCCTAAAAATGATTTCCCGGACTTAGGGGAAAAAGCTCAAGGGAAGGGCCCCAG
>JAODAL010042008.1:0-35289 GCA_025379985.1 Phyllomedusa bahiana
GTCAGGGCTGTGTTGAAGCTGTCCCGAGGCGCGGAGGGGGGGGGAGGGGGGAAAGGGGGCCTAGACCCCGATTTTTACCGCGTCCCTTCCTTGAAAAGGGGTTGGCGCGAATTTGGGGCGGAGGGGGAAGATGGGGAAATAGTTTGCTGGGCCCCCCTCGACCCCAGAGGTTGGAAATCAAGGCTCCATCTCTCACAGATGCTTTGGCTCCATTTCCTCCAACGATCCTCGCATTGGCCATCAAAATAAAAAATTACTGGGTGGCCACCCTCCTGGGACCCCGGTCAAAACAAAAATCAGCATTTTCCCTTTTCCACCCACCCAAAAGAGGTAAAATGCGGGGAAATGGAACCTTCGATTGATCAACGGGAGACATCGTTCGTCGCTTCCGTTCCCCAAAGCCCCGGGTGGAAAAACATCAGCGACGTGACAGCATAGATGCCAAGTGGGTAGCGGCAGCAGGGGCAAGGGTGGCAAACCCCTAAGGGTGACCTCTGGAAATCTTTGTTTACCACCTCCCAACGCATCAATGCAGGGCCACATCCAAACACAGAGATCAGCTTAAGACGGGTGACGACTATCTCCCCAAAATTTTTTCTTTTCCGACCCAATAGCTTGGGGTATCAAAAATGAGAATGGCCCGACCCGCTCGCCACCCATAGAGGTTTTGTCCTGCCCAACCAGGTCATATCTGAGGGGAACCTTCAGCACAGCTGGAGGGTCATTACAGACAAAACGCATCCGGCTTCCACAGAAATGTGGACTTTTTGACTTTATCAAATGAATCAGGCATGATCCTGATGATGTTGGGGCCCCCCAAATTGCCGGGTCACCGATTAGTTGCCGTCTCTTCACATCCCAAAACAGAAATGGTCCCTGAAAACTTTTTTTAAAAATGACCCTTTTCTTACGCAATTTTTATTTTCCCTTTTCCCCCCAGTTCATTTGCTGGTTTTTTCTGTGAGGGGCAGTAAAAAACGCAAGGGTTTTATGACAACACCTATTCCCTTTTCCATTTATCTTTTAAAAAATTTTTCGCATGTCAATGGTTTGAGGCATGTTTTTGGGGAGATAGCTAAATTTTTGTCCTTTTGGAAAAATTGGGTTCTAAAATGGGGATTTCTCCTCCAATTTTTTTTAGTGGCGAGAAGTCTATTTTTTAAAAAATTTTTTGGGGCATTAGCGTGAAAACAGCAAATTATGGTCCTTGGAACAGAAAGTGGGTTTTAAGTGGGATTTCTCCCTCACAATTTTAAATGGCTGGAAGTATTTTATAATTTTTTGGGGGGCATGTGCTTTTAAAACACAAAAACAGGTCCCCTTTAAAAAAAATTTTTTTCTAAGGGCTTTTCCCTCACAAATTTTAAAAGTGGCTAAAGTCATTTTTTAAATTTTTTGGGGTCTTGCTTTGAAATGCAGCATACTACAAAGGGCCTAATAAAAAAAAGTTGTTTCTAACAGACATTGTTCTTCACAATTGTCCCCAAAATGGGGTCATTGGGGGCAACTTTTTAAATTTTTTTTTGGGGGATTTTTCTGTGACATGCAGGGTAACTACAGGGGCCAATTCTAAAAAATTTGTTTCTAACGACATTTTTTTTTTCACAATTGACCAAAGTGGCCTTTTAAAAGGGGCATGCTTTTTAAAATTTTTTTTTGGGATTTTTGCCCGTGGGCATGCAGCTATACAAAAAGGTCCCAAATTTTAAAAAATGTTTTTTCTAACCCACCCTTTGTTCTTCACAATTTTTCAAAAAAATTTGGGGGGGGGGCCCCCCCCCCCCCCCCCGAAAGGGGGAGGTGCTGCAAAACAGGAAAAGGTAGACCTGGTTTTAAAGGGGGCACATATTGCAAAATTACTTGTTTTTGCCAAAATCTTTCCCTAGTATCCAAAACCAAAATTGAGACAACCCATTTTAATTTCAAAAAAAAAAGGGGGAAACAAAGACATTTTGGGATTTCCCTCCTATTTAAAAAAAGTTTTTTTCTTTAAAAAATTTAAAATACAAAAAAACCCCTTTCATGTACAAAATACCCGGAAAAAAAAAAAACCTCTGAATTGGGACAAGGGAAAGGGACAGGAAAACTTGGGAAAAGATTAAAGGGTTTTTCAAGAACAAGGGGTATGGGGCACGGACAGAAACCCAAAATAAAAAGGGCCCTTTTCCTTTAGCACGTTTAGTAAAATAAGAAAAAGAATGCCAAGAAAAAGGGGAAACCCGGGGGGGAACAGAGCGTTAACCACCCTATTTCCCCAATGAAAGGGTCAAAATTTTTCCGCACTCAAACGGAGGGGCAATCCAAACCCCGGACGGACAGTATATGTCCAAGTTTTAAACTAAAAAGGTGGTTTAAAGAAATCCTTTTTCTCCGGCACTTTTTAAATCGTTGGGGCAACAGGTTTAAATGGTCCCTTCTTTCGGTACAGGAAAAATTAGTTTTAAATTCCCCGTTCAAACTAAAATGGGGGTTCAAAGACCCTTTTCCCCAAATTTTTTAATTTGGGGTCAACAGGTTTAAAAAGGTTTAATCCCAACCGGGTTCCCAGGGACAGGTATATCAATGTCCATTTCAAAATAAAAAGGTTGGGTTTAAAGACTCCTTTTCCCCGGGACTTTTTTAAAAATTGGGTCCAAAACAGGTTTTTAAAGGTCAATTTTGGGGGTAAAAAGGCCCGGTATAGTCCCAAAGTCCATTTAAACAAAAAAAGGTGGTTGAAAGACCTCCTTTTTCCCGGCACTTTTTAAAAGTGGGGGTTTCCCTGCAGGGTTTTGGGGGTCATTTCTGTCCCCGGGCAGGTAAATTCCCCAAAGTCCCCGTGGGAAAATAAAAATGGGGTTTAAAACCCTTTTTCCCGGCACTTTTGAATCTGGGGGGCATGCAGTTTTTGGGGCCATCAGTTTGGGCCCCGGGCATTAAAATTTAAAAAAACCCTTCAACAAAAAAGGGGGTTTTAAAACTCCTTTTTTCCCGGGACTTTTAAATCTGGGGGGCATGAAGGGTTTTGGGGGTCAGGGTGCATTCCAGGCTGGGGGATTTCCTTTTCCCCGTTCAAGTAAAAATTTATGGTTCAAATCATACTGCCTTCTGGCAAAATTTTTTAAATTTGGGTTTATGCAGGTTTTAAGGGCCCTGCGTGTACAAGACAGGGATATTAATTTGGGGTGTGTTTTTTTTTCTGTGGGTTTTAAAAACCTAAGTGTTTTCCTAAGATTTAGCCGTATCCAATTTTTTAAATGTTGTGGGTGTTAATTCCCGCTTCTCCAGCCCTGTTTGGGGGGTAAGAATGAATTTTTGTTTTCCCCCCCCATAGACTTTTTAAAGGGCATCGGGTCAAATTTGACCCACTCACTAAACGACTACTTTACCATGATGGCGACAAACACTTCGAAACCCATGTTTTATGGTCAACGTAATCGCTCAACACTAATGCTGTGCAGCGAAAAAATGCGGCAAAATTTTGGTGCAGTTAGTGGCAAAAAGGCAGCCAACTTAAGACTGGTGTACAGTTATACAAGACTATTGTAACATATGCCAGATTTATGAACACTATAAATGTGAAGCATTGTAAGACTGTAATGTAACTGTACACTGTCTAAAAGTTAGACAATGGGAAATTGAAAAAAGGGGTATGGCCTAAAAGAGAAGTGACTTCATTGGAAAGGGGCATGGATTTTGTGCCACCCTCTATGCAAAAAATGAGCCAAAATGTTGCTGCACTTAGGGGCATTAAGTCAACTTAAAAATGGTGTAAAGTTAGACCAGACAGATATAACTTGTGCACTTTCAAAAACTAGTCAGAACAAAAAACGTGCAAAAGCTCAACTTTATCACTATAAATACTCATTTATTACTCCCAGAAATTATAAAAGTCCCAAAAAATGGTAGCATCAAAAAAGATACAACTTGTGCCAGATTTATGAACACTATGATACATATGGCGCATTGTAAGACTGTCTAGTCTAACTTTACACTGTCTGAGGATTAAACAATACTGATAAATCTGCCCAAATAAATACATTATTTAAAAGTGCATTTTTTCTACATCTGGTAAATATGAAAATCTAAGGCTCCTTACCTCTCCAGTTGATGTCAATGAAGAGTTTGGATGCTACTTTATACATTGGATGGTCAGCACATGCTGGCATGTTTGGGTGACATTTCTTTAATGTGTATGTACTTTAGAATTAATTTTGCTGAGCATCAATTTTGGTGAGATTAACTGACTAATGTTTCTGGGACTGTTCCCAAATGGCAGACATCGGATAGTAAAAAGTTTTATTTTAACATTCAACTATCTTTTGAGCCATAGGAAATGAGTGGCTGCCAGCACTGTCTGATAGCTGCTTACTCCCTTCTCTTTATTGAAGATACATGCACACTCTGCTAAACCAAGAGTGCATGTACACCGGCATTTCTTCTTCTATCCATTAGGTGTTGTCCAGCCCTTGGCTATTCTTTAGGCCAGTTCTCGCCATGCCTCCCTGTTCAGCTTCTTTCAATTGCTTGATAGTCATTCCCATGTCATTAGATGGTATCCAACCAATTGCCCTTTCATCTGCTTTGTTTCCTATTGCCATTAGCATCTGGTTTTCTACTGAATTCTCCCTCATCACATGAACAAAATAGATCAATATGAAAATATATCAGGGCAGTGTCAGACTGGGGCACATAGGGCCCACCAGTGAATTTTCATTCTGGGACTCACCTGTGGAGTTGATTCTGAGTCCCACCAATGGAGTTGATTCAGGTGGCCCATCCTACAGTCACTCTACATATCTCTTATATTCTGCCTCTTGCTCCATTCCCTCCTTCTATCTGCCTTCCTGCCTCTCCCAAGGGTGTATATGCAGTTTTAAAGAAACTCCAGGTCTTTCATGCACAGGAGCCTACCTGGGGTTACTCCTGTTCCCCTATGGGCCAGTCATAGCCTGGATCAGAGACACAGAGCAAATTGGCCCTCATTTACTCTTGCTGTCTTAAAGTTAGACAGCGTAAACTTAGACAGGAAGCCTAAAAATGCACCAGATTTCCCACAGTGGCTCATGCTGATGGATTAAGGGCTTGTCCCCACAGAACTGGTTATTTGTCGGATTTACAAGCCATCTGAAAATCGACAAGCAATGCTCCCCCATAGACTTCAATGGAAAATCCGTGCAGCAGTCCCCGCTGCACGGATTTTCCGTCAGACATATTTTACATCGCCGGCGGTCCGACAAACATAGAACACGTACATTCTTCAGCCCGGTTTTCGGGCAGAACATGAACATGTCGGTGCAAAGGGGAAGGGCTTAAAACTGCAAACTGCGGAGAAAAGCCGTCCCCGTGCATGCCAAAAAAAGACCAAATATCAGTCGAAAAAATCCGACCGGTATTTGCCGTGTAAACGCAGCCTAATTGATACAGCTTTAGACTTGTCTGACTTTTTAAAACAGTTTTTTTTTTGGATTACCTTCTACACCAGAATTTTGGTGCAGATTTGGGTGCAGTGTGTCACATCTTAAACACACCCACTCTCCCCACAAAGACTGTGAACTTTTGGGCACTGAGTATGATTTAGCAAATCCAAGCACTCTGTATATATATCCATGTACATGAGAGTTAGGTGTTATGTGAGCCTGCAAATGCCACCAAATAATAGCTTCTAGGTGTGGGAAAGATGCAGCCAGCAATACCAAACTCCCTAACAATTGCTGTCTATGGAGAGGAAAATGCTATCTAACTAAGAGCAGTCTGTACAGTACAGAGAGTGAGCTGAAAATGGTGTTCACAAGGCAATGCAGTGATATATATATATATAACATTGTCATGTTATTTTATTTTCTCAGAGAGTGAGCCAGTCCTGTATAGGAAATTCACATGCAGCCGGGAAATACTTAAAAATCTTCAGACTTTATTGTGCCATTTTTTAAAAAGTTCCAGACATGGAATCAATAGAAACCAACGGGGAATGCAGCAGTATGATGAGCACACTCAAAACAACAGCGACGCGTTTCCGGTCACGTGACCCTTCATCCTGGCATGCTAACAGGTGTAACTGCACGATTTAAATAGAAAAAGAACCGGAAATGACATGGAACTACTTCAATCTATTAACCATTTCCGTTCTTACATCATTACAAACAAGATAAAAATCTATCAAAAGACAATATACAATATAGTTACAAATGTGTGCTAAACATAATTTAATAATGGTATTGAATATCCTGCTTTATGTTCAAACCACGGGGGGAAGCGTGTTCCAAATGGAATATCCACCACGCTTTCCTGGCTAGCAACTTCCTTTGCAAGTCATCTCCACGTGGGGGAGCGATCAATGCGCTCGATACCCACAACTGTTAAAGATCTAAGGTCTCCCTGATGCACCTCGGCAAAATGCCTAGATACAGCTGACGTCCTAAAACATTCTGGTCGCAATGCATCTGACAGATGACGACGTATTCGGCACTTCAAAGGCCCTGTAGTACAGCCCACATATTTGACACGGCATAGCTCGCATGTTATAAGGTAAATTACCATTTTGGTGCTGCAGTTAATAAATTTTTTGATAGGGAATGATCTACCATTAATACAGGAGGAAAAAGTAGATTTTTTTTCACATAGGAGCAAACAGTGCATATGTTATGGCCACATTTAAAAAAAACCTTAATGTCTAACCAAGTAGTTTCATTACATGGAATAGAGGTATACATGCTGGGTGATATCCTAGACCCTATAGTGGGGGCTCTACGAGGTACAAATCTAGTATTGAATTTTAAAATATTTTTCATGTGCTGGTTGACATAGAGTATGGGCAGATGTGTTTTAACAATGTTAATTATTTTGTGGTACTGTTTGCTATAGTTCGTTACAAATGTAACTTGATTTTTATTTTTATTGTGGCTTATATTTTTCTTTTGAAAAAGTTGCGATCTTGGGATTTTGGAAACTTTATCTACAGCCTTTTTAAGTACTTTTTCAGAGTAGCCCCTACTACTCAGACCTTCACAAATCTGTTTTTGCTGTAACGAAAATTCTTGAGGAGAAGTGCAATTACGTTTTATTCGGATCAATTCTCCGATGGGTATATTATTTGTAACGTGAGGGGTGGCAAGAATCCGCTCTCAAAATAGAATTTCTCTGAGTAGGTTTTTTATATGGTTTAACCTGTATGCATTCACTATCGTGACCTGTCAATGTAACGTCTAAGTAGTTTAATGATGTTGAATTATATTCATGTGTAAATTGAAGTTGCATATCGTTATCATTGATTTAGGAAATGAAACTAGATATAGACAGACTACCCAAATAAAGATGAGATCGTCAATGTAACGAGAATACCATTTTATACATTTGTAAAAAGGTTGATTGGTATTAAATAAAAAATCTTTCCTCCCAGGCTGGCATATAGATATTCGCCAATGATGGCGAAAATCTAGCGCCCATTGAGGCCCCGGTTAACTGCTGGAAAAAAAGACGATCAAACATGAAAAAGTTATGGGATAGGAGATAGTCTACGGCCAGGATTAGAAAATTCTGTTTTTCTTTAGAAAAGCCACTGTAGTGTTCCAAAAAATCAGACAGTACAGGGAGGGCCTGGCCATGAGGGATGCTGGGATATAACCCCACCACATCACAGGACAGCCAGGTCCCCCCTGCAGGCCACACCATGGATTCCAGTGTGAACACCAACTGCTTGGTGTCCCTTAGAAATCCTGGGAGACTAGATACCAAATGTTGTAATTGGATGTCGACCCACCGTCCCAGCTGCTCATTTAAAGAGCCAATGCCGGAGACGATGGGTCGAAAAGCTGGTGGAAATCCACCTTTGTGCATTTTAGGGAAAGCATGTATAATAGGTGTTACCGGATTTTTTACATTAATTTTTTCTGCCAAATTGCTGGTGATGACTCCCCAAGTTACACCCTGGTCAAGAACGCGTGATAGGTCTTTTCTATACGACTCCGTGGGGTTATGTGAGAGATGTTTGTATTTAGTAGTATCTTGTAACAATGTCAATAACTCTCTCCTATATAGGCCACTGTCTAAAATGACAATGGCCCCCCCCTTTGTCTGCTTTGTCTTTGTCTGGACGTGAGGTGAGCTGTTTTCTCTACATGTTATTTTATCAGACAATGAGAGCCCTACACCTCAGCGATGATGTTTTTTTACACTTCTCTATGTTCTGCACTGATTAGGTGGCCGCAAAAGTGCAGAAAGTTGATCGGATGGCCGCCAAAAGTGCAGAAAGCCGCTGAAAACTAAACTGAAAATGGCGTGTCGAACTAGAACTAGAATTTTACTTGAACGAACAGTAAAATGTTCGGTTTGGTTCGAGCTCTAAAATTTGGAGAAATTCTACTAGAACTAAACTTTTCTAGAACAGTTCAATCAGCACTATTATGTACATATCTTCTGTGTATGTGTACGCTCCTGTACTCACTGTGCAGGATCCATTTACCTGAAGTTCCCTGCACAGCTGGTTATTTATGGTGCAGAGAAATACAGATGGGACCTCTGTTCCTTTGTTTTCCAGATCGGCAGAAGTCCCAGATGTTAATTCCTACTTATCAAATTGTTGACTTTCACATGTCAGGATGTTTTTGCATATCTTTGTGGACCCCGACTGGTCTTAATGTTATGACACATAATACTATCATATCTATATGGTATGTCCTAGCAAGTCCTGGGCCATAGCATTTTAGATAGAAATACCCCTTTAAGACTAACACTTCCCAGAAACAAGGAAGATGAAACCCTTATGAATCAATGCTTAAGGAGATTAAATGCTTGATCTGGATAAGCCACTTGATTACCTCATGGCAAATGGGCCATACTTACGGTATTTACATATCTCCTTTCTATGTACACGTGTGACAACTAAAAGATTTCGTGAAAGAGAAATAGTGACTGACAAAATGTTGCAATAGGTGATTCCCGATATTGCTTTGCATTCATTAATCTTTGTTATTTAGTGAGTTATTGTAGCATACAGTGATGCTGTAAATTTCCTTCTGACTGTCTTTGAAAACAAATGTAGCTAAAAGACAATTTAAAATGAAGGTTAATGACTAAGGTGCAGGCTGAAAACTAGCAAGCAGGTACACTTTCTACAATCTGTGCCAGGGAGTTGTGTAATTATTTCATTCTTTGAGAAGGAATTTGATACATCTTTGTAAGTTTTCAATGGTTGTGACCCTTTTAAGACATTCTGGCATTCCCATCTGTAGTTCCCTACCATGTGTAAGGGCATTGGGCTCAGAAATTAGTACAAACATCACCTAGGTGCCATTTAAAGGGAATTTGTCGCCATTTTTTCTTTTTATTAATTACAACTAGATACAAATTAAAAAATTCTACAGTCAGAAAATAAAAATGGGTAAGAAGAAAATAATACATATTCTTTTCTTCTTACCCATTATTATTTTCTGACTGTAGAATTTTTTAATTTGTTGTTTGGATAAGATTATGGGGGCAACTTTCCTTTCTGAGCTGTTTTTAACAGTATTTAGAGAGATGCTTTACAGCAGCTTCATGGACATGGGATCCTGTGAACAGGAGTAGGCCCATTAACTTCTATAGGAGAGTTTTCAAGACATGCTCTGTGACCTGGGAAGAAGTCAGTGTGCAGGGAGGGGAAGACTGTTGGATCCTGTGTTATCTATACCTATAGGTGTCGCCTTTCAGTGTAATCCTGCCTGTGCTGATAACGAGGAGACTGCTGAAAAGTTTTCTCCACAAAACAGGAAGTATCAGACTATTGGCCTACACCAGCTCTTGAATTTAAAGATAATTTATTGAATCAAGTGAATAAAAAATATAAACACAGCACAACATCTATTACTGGGGATAGATAGAGGAGAAAGCTTTCTGTACAAAGGGAATGTCAGATATAATGCGAATAATATCCAAAGATAGATGATAGATAAGGAATATAAAATATTTTACTGACCCCAAGAACAGTCCACAAATGTCATATAATAAATAATAAATGAATAGCCCGAATCTGAGGCAGAACAACCATAATCTCATAATGAAGATGTGTGATATATTTTATAAAATATATTATAAATTACTGTAATGACTGGGACGGATTTCAGCCATAATTCACGCAGTACGGCGCGAATTACGGACTGAAATCTGTCCCAAAATAAGCCGTGTGAACATAGCCTTAAGAATATAATCTGTGGTTTAGTTACACCGGTGGTAACAGTGACTCATGTAGAAATATTACTAGGCCTAGTGGCCAAAGTGAAAATGGCAGGATTTCAGATTTTTTTAAAAAATATTAAGATGTGGAAAATGTTAAAAAAATAACCAAAAATTCTTCAAAAATGTGTTTAGCATAAGGACATCAGTTAAACAATAGGTCATTTTCTGATGATATATTCTTTTTGAGCAACGGAGAAGGCCACATCCCAACAGTGCTAAATGGCACTAATCTTTCACTGATAACATCTTTTTATTTTTTTATTTCTGAACATTGGCGCTGACAGGCCAGTTCTAAATAGCTTTAAAGCAGTGTAGAATTCGGCAGAATGTATGAACCTGTTCTTCTGCAGTTCATACATACAAGCGCTTTGTAGGAGTAATCCTAGCGCTAAGTCTATCTGTGCCGCCAAGTAAAAAAGTAGAAAAGACTCCACAGAATTCCTGACAGCTCGCGCTATGCTTACTGATGTTAATAATAAAACTATATTAAATAAAATAATTTCCCTGAAATATAAAATGAATATAAAATTATATAATATAAAATTAACATTTAATTAAATAATATAAAATAAAAATACACCATCTACCATAAATCTCGTTATTATAGTTATCAGTGATTCCAAACACATCATAGCAGACTACAAGTAAAAGAAAAGCCATTAGAATAGCATGTCAATGAATAGAAACTACCATAGTTTCTATTCACTGCCATGCTATTCTTACACCTTTCATTTTATTTCTAGCCTGCTGTGATATGTTTGAAATCACTGCTAACTATAATAACGGGATTTACGGTCGATGCTGTATTGATTTAATTTATTTATATTATTTCATTTAACATTAATTTTAAAATGATACAAATATACAAATATTTTGGGGTATATTATTTAATTTCATAATTATATCATATTATTATTATTATTGAGTTTGATAATTATTATAAATATTATATTTTTTTTATTATTTTAGTGTTATAACTTAAGAAATAATTGATTTTTATTGCCCTAATGGCAAATCTAGTTGCACTACAACAACTTAGGGCACTTTTAACTTGGTCTGGCTGTTCTGACATTTATATGCCTACTTTGACATCCCATATTCATAAATGTGTCTAATCCTACGAGCGTGGAGCAACACACCCCCAGAACACCCCAACTTCTTTGGCGCATTACAAAGTGTTGGGGCAGACACAAATTGAGCCAAAGTTTGAAGTGCGACGGTTCATACATCTATAGAGCAGGGCAACAACAGCTTTTTGGCGCAAAGTATGCCAGAAACCTACCGCAGCCCCATTAATACATGTCGTCCTTTGACTTTAAATAAGGTCTGTGAATTGATTTTGAACTCGAACTTGTTTATACTGAACAATTATTTGGAGGCACAGCATTCATTCTGACTTGCTTCGACTGGGCAAGTAAAATTTTATTTAAAGAAACAAAGTAGCCTTAGGGTATGTTCACAGGGCTTATTTGGGCGCACAAATTGCTGCGTGTTTCACCGCTTATTGGGCTTTATACACGGCAGAATGCACGCCGCAATTTCAGTAATCCATAGCTCTCATAGAGAGCTACGTATAACGCGTCGTCCACCGCGCGTACAATACAATCGTATTGTACAGGCGGGGGGGAGAATTAATATGTCAATTGTTCACTGCGATTATGCACCGCAAACAATGCTTGTCAATGGGGCTGGTCCCCCCCTGTGCTTTGGAAATACACGCTGATCAGCGCATGCTTCCAAAACACCTGACGCATTGCGGTTCTTCAGGGTTAGAAAAAAGGATCTACTTTGTCTTTCTTAGAACAGTTATTTGCTATTTTTGTCTGTGGGCAATGTATGGTATTGCAATGCAGCCCCATAAATTGCAGGGAGGAGGAAGGGGTAACTTGCCTCCAGCCCTGTACACCTCTGTTCGCGTTTGTCTAGCAGAACTCTCTCTCTTCTCTCCTCTTCCCCTCCCCAGTACCTTATTGATATATGCCATCGCTTCCACATCTCCTCTCTTTAATAGCAATTTCCACTGCACACCAACACAGAGCCAGTCCACATCATGGAGCATGCGTGGGAATGCGCGCTCCCATGAATACGACCGGGGGGCGGACAGGATGTAAATTACCACAGCCGGCAGCCTATCACATGCAAGGAGGCGGAATCCGACTGGCACAGAAAACAGTGTTTACAAAAAACGAACATAAGGGATCCTGTGAAAACAAGACAGTTTTGCAAATGACATCCAGTTGCAAAGTTGTCACTGTCCTCTTATTCTGAACACCATTTCATGTAATGAGAAAACCCCTTTAACCACAGTTCATTGAGGGGGATTTCATCAAGTAATGTATGTACATTACTTGAAAAATACCCTCTACTAGTTTTGTTTAACTGTGTTCACGATTCTATGTACCTTATAGATTGCTTTCAAGATGAATGTATGATGCCTGGGGCCACAGACAATGTGGTCAAGAAGGATGTAGCAGCTCTGGTCTTGACCTCAAATTGATCTTCATGGTCAGTGTTGAAGAATTTGCAGTTTACATCTCAGAAGATAGACTTGAAGCCCCCTTTAGAGTGCTTTGCCAATCCAACTTTTTTGGAAGTAATCTGATTACCAAGATGACGCCATAGGTTGTACCATAGAAAACAAAGATTTGTAAGAATAAAAGTTGAAGAGACAATGTGGAATACTTATAGCAACTGCGCCTGAATTCAAGTGCAATTTTCTCCAAAATACTTGTGTACATGCTTTATACCACATTTATAATGTGGTAAGTCAGTTTCTAGACACTTCTGTGCCTTGTCCGACAAGAGGAGTCTCGTCACGCTAAAAGGGACATGGTTTCATATGAAGGGGGTGTGGTTTAGTGTACAATGCTATGCGCTAAAAATATTTTGTCGCAATTAGTAGCATAAAGTAAGTCACCTAATAGAAGTTGTAGACCTAGACTAGACAGTCTGCACATGCACCAGATTTATCAACACTATATTAAATAGGAGCATTTTAAAACTTTTTAGTCTAAATGCTTGTTAGTCATAGTTCCCTTCTATTAAATATTCTGACTTGTCTCAGTGACAGAGCTGAAGGTATAGAAAAGAGAACTTCTACATTAAAGATTTAAATTTATAGAATAAGCATAATACCGGTAAGATTGTGTTATTTTTTTATTTTCAGAGTTGTACATAGCTATACATTGGATGGGATTTTAATAAAAATTTACTAATGATAATCCAAACAATTTTAACCGTATTCACATTGAAGGTTCCATACAGCAAGAGGCAAATATTACACAACTCACAAGCGAAAGGTATTCCTTTTATAGCGGCACTTCTCATATAAAATACAGAAATGTAAACATATCATACATAATGTGAGACTATGCTATATACAAAATATTATCGTACTATACAATGTTCTTTGAATACTGCTTCTCAAGCACCCTGAGACTGCGAGTGCCATGAGCACCCAATAATTGTTGGTTAGCTGAACCTCATGGAACCTTAATAAAACCTTGTTCACACAATGGAATTAACATGGATTCCCTTTGATTTCTTTGAACACCCTTGGATAACTGCTGCAGACTTTATCTATATATGTGACACATTTTGCAGCAGTTGAATAATCCATATCCTGTCTGTCCAACACAGTTTGTGACTTGGAAATAGTGTCAGTAAGTGACAGATCACTTATTTTTACTTTTGCAACATACTTGTTATCCACTGAACTACAGCATGGATTCCCATTAAGATATAATGGGATGCAGAATACCAGGCAGAATGCAAATGGATTTCAGCACTGAATGCACATATAAAGTTAAAATCTGCAACAGTAATCCAAGGGTATTGCTTTGAATTTCTGCTGCAGATCTCCAAAAAATCTATCTATCTATCTATCTATCTATCTATCTATCTATCTATCTGTCTGTCTGTCTGTCTGTCTGTCTGTCTGTCTGTCCGTCCGTCCGTCCGTCCGTCCATCCATCCATCCATCCATCCATCCAGGGGCATAGATTAAGGGAATGCAGAGGTAGCAGTCAGTACCGGGCTCTGGAGCCAAAGGCTCCTCTACTACATAACAAATTACTAGTATTATAAATGTCACATGGTAGCAGAATGCCCTTTGATAGATTTTGCATTGGGGCCCAAGAGCTTTAAGTTTTGTTTCTGAATGTATCTATCTATTGGTATGTGTAACATGCCAGGGTCGCAGAGGAGAAGATGGGAAGTGGTAGTTTAATGTCACGGTGGTTAGACACCCAATCCTCTCTTGTTCTCCTTGACACCGTTACAGTGCACAGGGGGTCTGCTTGTTCAGGAGTAGGTGGAGTTCCTCCAGTGTTCCCCCGGGACACACTCTGTAGATAGGCCTACCTGTCCAGATAGTGATTGAGGTGTCCTTGATGTTGCCAGCAGAATAATAGACAGGAGGCAAGGTGGTATAACACAAACAGTTCTGTACTCCAGGCTAGATATTACATCGCAAAACACGTATGTAAAGCCAGGAGCAGAGGTGGAAGGTCTTCTAACTTTCTAGGTGTAACTCACTGAATTAACTACCTAACTGAACTCCTCCCACTTGAGTACTTTTATTTATAACCTCTGGCCACACCCTAGTTGCCTAGGTAACCATCACTTTGTTTCAGGCTTACACTACATATCGGCATCAAACTTGGCATTATACTGACAAATTATATTGCACATAATAAACAATGGCTTTCATAGTAAATATTATCATAAGGCATAAATAAAATAAGGAGTGTGCACTCCTGTACACTACATACTCACCCGCTTAAAAGAAATCCGTCCTCGGCGCCTGGTGTCATCAGCAGTTAAGGTAGCTAGGGATAAATGCAAAGCACAGATGGTAAATAAAAACATTTTTCTCATTCAGTGGTGAGGTAGCAAGCATAACATAGAAACAATATAAACAGTGTATAAAATTAGAGTTTTGTCTATATCGTATAATTAAATGTCCAACTTCTCTTGACATGTAACGGGAATAAACAAGGGAAATGTCCAAAAGTCCTGGCATATAAACCTTGGGAAAATTAAGGGAACATAATGGCACATATCCATGCAGCTCTTGGTGTAAGAGTCCATTATAGAGGATTATGGAAATTACAAGACAACTAACAGTTCCAATTTGCACATCAAGAAGAAACCCATCTGGTGAGGGTTGTGCTGCCCATCAGTATATTTTTCTTTGTGGCAACCCTGGAAATAGGTAAGAATTTAGTCACAATATATTGAGAGTATTTTACCTTTTTGTGCTCCTTCCGAATTCTTCGAAGATTGAATGTATCTGCATAGTAATAACAGCAGGCTGGTCGATGTGGTATCAGCCTCTGCCAGGTATATGGGTTCAGGGGCGTTTTCATGGATAACAAGTAAGTACATCCAGGGCAGCGAAGAATAAAGTGAAGGAATTACTAGCAGTGTCTCGTTCTCCACCATAGATGTTAAACTTTTCATTTTCAGCTGGAGACAGTTCAGTAGTTGTTGACCTTGTTAGGAGTCATCTTCCTCTTAAGTCACAGCTTTAGTCCGGTTACGGTGAACAACTTGCGGTTAATTACCTTCTTTTTCAAATCTCATACACATCTGTTCCTGGAGTATGGAATGGCCTTGACTCTGTAGGACTCAGTCTACCAACTTAGTATTCTAACTTGCTAGTAATTGTACGGTGGGTATTTTATCAGCAAACTTTGTCAACTATTTTAGTGGTTCTGAACTGGCATGCAAGTTATAGTATCTATTTGTTGTTTCTTCACGGGTTTATCCTATATGGGCATCCACAATTCTCTGACTTCAGCCATGGTCTCTGATGGTCATTCACCCCAGTCCAGTCTCTGGTTAGCGGATTGATGACTTCAGGAACACGTATATTCAAGACTAATGTGAGAGGGTAGCTTGCCCTGAGGCAAAACATAGAAAGTAAGGGGTGTACCAGTTGAGATGCACAGTTTGTTGTATTTTACACCAACTCAGGTAGCAAAGCTGGCTAGTTCAGCCGCCTTGATATGTAGGTGGTACAGTTCTAAGCATTCTCTATAAAGGGTTTGGTGGGTGTGGATTCAATCTTCTCACATAAGCCGTTTCTTGTGGATGATATGCTGTGGCCGCAGCTCTTTTGCAATTGAAGAAAGTAAAAGTTCTTGAAAACAATGGATTCTTAGGCAGTTCACGGTCAGTAAGGAATAAGAGGAGATCTTTTAGGGCGCAAAACATAAGGTAACATAAAACTCTTCCAGAATTTGGAAGCTGTTTAGTCTTGCTGTCAGATCCTTCACGGAACTGCTACTACGAATTTTGGTATAATGATCCGATTATTGTCATAGCATATCCATTATCCATTAATGACTGGGTTCTAGCTTAACATGGTCTATGGCAACATGTCTAGTGGCTGGTGGGCTCACTATGGATGAAGTGGAGCCCTTTTGATTATGTGTTCACCTCTTGCTAGCGTGGCAGGCAGGCAATTCTTTTTCACCATGTTTCGATGTCACTTCGCATACCAACCCATAAAATCGACGTCAGGATGGTTGCCTCTGTTTTTTGAACACCAAAATTGTTCGATCGGGTCATGGTAGGCTTCAGTATCACTGTGTTTGGGCTTCATGGAACGAGGTATCAAATTTGGTACAACCTTTCACCCGAGGTGGGATCTAATGTGTCCACCTGTATGAGCCCTTCTGTATAAAGAGACGGCTTCCTCTGCCGCCACAGTTCAACAAGTTCAATATCGGGGAATTAACCTGACGAAACAGATTATCCAGGAAATCTTCCGCTCACAAGAAGTCCCGTACTTCTCTAATGGTTCGACTCTCTTCTTGGAGTGTTCCATTGGAGAATCCTCTTGGAGTTGATCTGAGGGCAACATTTTGGTGACATTAGGATCTCCATTTCCTCTGGACTGCTAGTTGCATTTTTGTTGAGCTAAATGAGTGTAGGAATGATGGCATTCTTCTTCTTCCAGTCATCTTCACTACTGGGTGGTTTCGCTCCAGTCGGTAGACGGATAAAGCATCAGGATTTGTGTTGCACATTTCCTGCATGCGGGTACCTCACAACAAAGTAAAAGTTGGCGAGTCTTGAGGCCCCCAGCTGTCAAGGGGCTCCTAGTCGGGTCCATGTTCAGATGCACCAGAGGGTTATTATCTGTATATACTATGAAGGGAGTAGCTGCGAGATATTCCTTAAACTTTTCAGTTACAGCCTAAACAAGTGCGAGGAATTCAGCTTGAGGAGCTAATTAGTTATGTCATTCTTCTCAGCACATCGGAGAGCATGACTGGCGTAAGCAATTACTTTTTCTTTTTTGTTCTGAACTTGTGATAGGAAAAAACAACAACAGTACTCCTATTATTATCCAGGCGGAGAAAGCCACTTCGATTTATATTACACAGTTTCGTTAAATCCATAAGACAAAAACCACAGAGAATATCAATACCTTTGGGAAGATAGGTATATAAAATATAACTTTAATGAAAATTACTGAATAAAAGACCTAACATATTCCCTAAAATTGCCCTACTAAACTGCCTTAATACGTGGGGAACCCTCCACAACAAAAGTGGCTGACCCACCAGGGAACCTTACTAGAATCCCTATAAGTGCCAATAGTGATAGTACCTTAGAACCCACTACACCTATGCATACAACTTTACGCTGTGTATGCCACCTAGACTTAAACGCATCCGTCTACCACACACAACAGGACTATATATACACGTATCCCTGTCCCGACCGTTTCCCCCACCCACGATAGAGTGGGTTATCAGGGAGACAAAAACTCTCTAAAGTGCAACAGTACTAAGGAATCTCAGTAGTACCAAATATATACAAACAATAAATTACACGGTTCCCCTAACCTAGGAATACCGTAACAGCATGCATGAAAGAATATACATATACAATCATTTTTATGCAGTTTCGGGGTGATTCTTTTTTGTCTTTTGTATTGCGTTTTTGTGTTCGGTTTTTTTATTTTCTCTGTCTTCCCTTTCGTGTGGATACACTCACGTCCCTTATGGTATACTAGGTGGAGCGCAAGATGAGGCACTTCTCACACTCAGAGAGAGTCAGGACGACCAGGTGGCATGCTGGGCCGGATAGATGGGTTCCGAACGCTGCACTAGAGGAGAAAATAATGTTTAAATACACGTTGGTCTCAAACTCAGGATCAACACCGCAGGTGGACACAGGAAGAGAGTCCTCTACCCGGACGGAAGTAGAATGTAGCACATCGCCCGGAGGGAACGCCCACAACAAAGGCTGAACAAAAAAACAAAACAAAAAGTTGTTGCTACACCACAAGAGAGCAGCAGACGGAACACCAGCCCGAATTCTCATAATGATATGAGATGGTTATATGTATAAAAGCATTACATCACACCAATGTGAGTAAATAAACGTTATTGAAATGCATTGTGCAATTTCTCAGAAGCAGCCAGAAATAATAGTCGGTAAAGCACACTTACAATATTTTTAAAAAATATGATGAATGATACCAACAATTAATAATTAAAATAGATAAGCTCATAAACACGGGAAAAAATAGCAGGAGATTAAATGAATGGCGCGCAACGATAGAGGTATTACATTCCATTTGGTGTAGCGTTTTTTAAACGGAAGATCAGATCGCGCTTTCCCTCTGGAGTATTTTCATCACAAAATCCCCACTTTCTAGGGGAAGGATGGACAAATTTCAAACCCACGAGAATGTAATAGATAATGGGCTGTCACTTATGTTTCGCAAATTCAATATGTCTTGCCAACGGAGTATCGCGGTCATTCTAATATCCCCCAGGTGTTTCCAAAAGAAATCGCCGCCTTAAATTCCCGGTATAGTTTTCCCACATGACATCTTGGGGCACGGGCAGGTGGCCTGTAAAATGACACCCTTGTTTTACAATTAGCATATCCAAAGTTTTATAATATTTGAACACCGTCAGTAAATTCGATCACTGACTTTCGTACTTGATGTGAAGGAGTGCCTTACACTTTCGCACCTATAAGTGCTGCACAAGATGAAAGCCAGTGGACCGAAGGTGTTGGTGTCGAAAAATGACTCTGAAACCAACGGTCCTAATATTCTTGCCTCTCACTGTACGTAATACCTGGGTACGATATCTAACAATTCTTCAAATGTGGATCTGTGTTAAAATTGGCCAAAAATTAGATATATGTTTTATCTGGCTAGAAGAGCATCATATGTACTATGATCCTAACCTCCTTTGTGATGTTATGAGGCTTTTGTTGCTGTAATAGAGCAGGAACCGACAAGTATAGAGGTGATTGGATATGCTTCTGTGAGAATATGTCGTGGGTATCCCGCTCGAGGAATCCCGTTCTTAAAAATTCTGCAGCTTCCTCTTAAGAAAGTCCCCTTAGATGAACGTTCCTTCGTACACGCATAAACTGTCCCTTTGGTTCCTTTCCTAAGTGGGAACGGATGATGACTATCCCACCGTAGGAGGGACTGTTCCCTGCTGATGGCTTACGTACAGGTCGTCATCAGGCGTTATCCGGGCCCTTAGAGATCAAGACGTCCAAAACACCAATTCATTCTTATGTATGACTGATGTGAACCTGAGTCCAATGTCATTAATATTTAAGTTTCTGGACAAACAGAGAAAAAGCCTCCCTGAGCCAGGTCCACAAAATCACGATGTCTTTCTAAATACCGCCCCCAATAGTGCGGAATGGGTGGTTTTGGGCCTCCTGAAGGTCATCAGAGAAGACATGGTGTGCTCCACCAGCCCGGAGAGATTAGCATACGAGGGAAGCACAGGGGCTCCCCCATAGCAGTCCCGCCCCCCTGAGCTGGGTGGGTCAGCACCGCCATCAAACAGAAGAAATTGTGTGTCAATATGAAATGCACCAATTTGGTCACAAATGAATTATTGTGCATGTATGAAAAATACTGCTACTATTAAGAAAGAAGCTCGCACACGCCTCGATGCCCTTATCATGTGGGATGGAACTCCATAAAGGGCCTCGACTGTCTATACGCATAGCCACATATCTGGGGTCAATCACCATTGATCCAATTTTAGAAGTAGTCTGTTGTATCTCTGACAAAGGATGGAAGTTGCTGTTACCAACGGTGCCAGAATACGATCTAATACAGTAACTAATATTTTTGTGTAAGATTGTCGATGCCCGACACTATAGGTCGACATCTTAATGGCACAAGGCTTGTGAGAACTTAGGTAGTCCGTAGAATGTGGCAAAACTCGTGGGGCGACGGTAACAGGACACCATAAATTTGCTGTTTACTAATAAAGTTCAGAGACATCAAGGCTTCCTTAAGATGATTTCCAATTTCTGCCTAATCCGGTCGAGGGATCAGTTGCAGACTTCATAACCGACCTATCGTTTAAGAAAATTCTTGACAAATATTGCGATAATCATCGCGCAATTGAGGATGACTGTATTCCACCATCTAGTATCTGAGGGCTTCACCAAACGAATTGGATCGATCCTGTCGAGGTTTTCAGTGCCAAATATGCCTTTAGATAGATTGTGTATATCTTTTGTTTTTATTATTATCCTACTGTTTGTAATTTTCTTTAGACAGTATACAACAACTTTGACGAAAGTATCGTTATTGTTATCTATTAATAGGTGGCATTTAGTACTTCTGGGTCTTAAATCAGAAAGGGCCCTTTTGACTTATCTTTTCTCCCTCCTCCAATAGTTCTGTCAATGAGTTCTACATCTGAAACTCAGAGGATCAAAGCCCCATTAAGAGCATTGTCTCTCACGATTAGTTTGAAATTTTTTTCCATTTAAGATTTCGGGCAAAGAGATGGATGTCTTCACCCAATTAAATACATTCAGTGAGCTTATTATAGGTACAAATGACAATCTTTTTTCAATACTTCATTTTCTGTCAGTTTGAGGGCTATTTGTGACAGATTGATGATTTGATTATTCTTATCCCAAGATCTACTTTGTTTGTAATATTCTTTCTAAAAAAGAGGCAGGGGTCGAGTCGCCTTGCCTGTGATGTAAGAATGCAGATTGAGATGATGACGTAGCCAAATCTGCATTTGCCTCCATTGGAGTATAGTTTTTCCACTTGTGTGTTTCCTGCTTTTTTGTCTTTTTTTTGGGTATCCATGGAGAATATTGATGTGGACCCCTGTGTATAGTGCGGTTGGGGGATCTCTGAAAAACCTTTTTATTCCCTGACTTTCACAAATTTTGAATTTAGAACAAAGACAATTATTGATAAAATTTACGGCATATATTTGAAAGAACGTAAACACCAGACAGTTCTATTAAGGACATGACAGAATTTAGGGAAATCGTGCTGCATATTATTGCCTATATAGAACCCGCCAGGGGAGTTCGACACAGATATTTATCGTCATTCTGACATGATACCTCCGAGAGTGATCCTCAGTAGAGGGAATAAAGGTTTTAAGAGATCCATACCGGATCTATTGACACAGGGGTCCACATCAATATTCTCATTGGCATACCCAAATTCCCTTATAAAAGACAAAAAGGAGGAAAAACAGTGGAAGAACAAATTACTCCAATGGAGGCAAATGATGCAGATATTGGGGCTACGTTCATCATCTCAATCTGCATCTACATCACAGCAGAGGCGAACCCCGACCCCTGCCTCTTTATTAGATAAGATTATTACAAACAAAGTAGATCTTGGGGAGAATATCTAACCAAATATCGAATCTGTCTCATAGAGCCCTCACAACTGACGAAATTGAAGTATTGAAAAAAGGAGTTGTCATTTGGTAGCTAAATAATCTCACTGAATGTTATTTAATTGGGTGAAGGGGACATCCATCTCTTTTGCACGAAATCTTAAATGGAAAAAAATTTTCAACACTTAATCGTGAGATAGACGATGCTATGAATGGGGCATTGATACCCTCTGAGTTTCAAGATGTAGAACTATGACAGAACTATTGGGGGGAGGAGGGAGAAATAGATAGTGTCAAAAGGGCCTTTTCTGATTAAGAGTCCCAGAAGTACTAAATGCCACCTATTTTAGATAACAATATCGATACTTTCGTCAAGTTGTTGTGTGATCTATAGAAAAATTACAAGGTCAGTAGGATGTTTAATAAAAAACAAAAGATATACAATCTATTAAAGCCAATATTTGGCACTGAAAACCTCGAGCAGGATCGATCCATTGTTGTGAAGCCCTCAGATAAGGGTGGGAATACAGTCATCCATCAATTGCCGATGATTATCGCATATGTGTCTTGAGATTTTAAACGATAGGTCTGGTTATTGAAGTTCTGCCAATGATCCTCGACTCGATTTCGGGCAGAATTGGAAATAATCCCTTAAGGAGAGAATGCCTTGATCTGATGAACTATTAATTAGTAAACAGGATTTATGTTACCTGTTACGTCGGCCCCTCGAGTTGCCACATTCTACGGACTACTAAGGTCCACAAGGGCCTTGTGCCTTTATTAAGATGTCGAACCTATAGTGTCGGGCATCGACAATCTTACACAATATTTAGTCTGTATGTTGATCGTTTCTGGCTCACCGTTGGTAACAGCACTTCCATACCTTTGTCAGAGATACAACAGAGCCTACTTCTAAAAATGGATCCAATTGGTGATTGGACCCCGATATGTGGCTATGCAGTACTAGACGTCGAGGCCCCTTTATAGTTCAATGCCCACAAGATAAGGGCATTCGAGGGCGGTGAGCTTCTTTTCTTAATAGTAGAAGTATTTTTCTACATGCACTAATTCATTTGTGGACCAAATTGGTGCATTCATTTTGACAAACAATTTCTTTCTGTTTGGTGGTCGGTGCTCCACACCAGCTCAGGGGGACCTGCTATGGGGAGCCCTGTGCTCCCTCGGATGCTAATCTATTCCTGGGCTGGTGGGAGCACACCAGGGTCTTCTCTGATGACCTTCAGGAGGCCCAAGAACACATCGCCTATTGGGGGCGGTATTTAGATGACATCGTGATTATTGTGGACGGGCTCAGAGGAGGCTCGTTTCATCTGTTTGGGTCCAGAAACTTAATATTAATGGACATTGGACTCAGGTTCCATCAGTCATTTCAATAAGAATGTGAATTGTTATTTTTGGACGTCTTGATCTCCTAGGGCCCGGATAACCGACCTGATGACGAACCTTGTACCGTAAAGCCATCAGCAGGGAACAGTCTCTCCTAGGTGGGATAGTCATCATCCGTTTCCCACTTAGAAAGTATAACAAAGGGATCAGTTTATGCAGTTGTTAGAAGAACTGCTTTATCTAAGGGGACTTATAAGAAGGAAGCTGAGAATTTAAGAACGGAGATTCCTGGAGCGGGTGATACCCACGACATATTCTCACAGAAGCATATCATTCAGCCTCTCTATACTTTGATCGGTTCTTGCTCTATTACAGCAACAAAAAGCCTCATAACATACAAAGGGAGCAAGGGTTTAGGTCATACGGTACATATGTTGATGCTTCTAGCGCAGATTTGAATTACATAATATCTAATTTTTGGCCAATTTTACACAAAGATCCACATTGGAAGAATTGTTGATTTGTACCCCAGGTAATTACGTACAGGAGAGGCAAGAATTATTAGGGACCGTTTGTTTAGATTCATTTTTCGACACCAACTCCTTCGGCCCTGGCTTTCGTCCAAGGTACAGGGCACTTATTAGGTGCGGAATGTGTAGGCCTGCCCTTCATATCTGTAACGAAGTCAGTGATGAACTTTACTGACAGGTCAAATATTTAAAACTTTTGGATATGCTAATGTAAAACAAGGGGGGGGGTCATTTACCAGGCCACCTGCCCGTGCCATGATGTTTGTGGGTAAATACTATCCGGGAATTTAGGCGGCGGATTTTGGAACAACCTGGGGGATTTAGGAATGAACGCGATACTCCGTTGGCAAGACATTATGAATTTGAAACATAAGGACAGACCCCTTATCTATTAACATTCCTCGGTGGTTTGAAATTGTCATCCATTCCCTAGAAAGGGGGATTTTGAGAAGAAAATTCTTCCAGAGGGAAGCGATCTGGATCCGTCCGTTTAAAAACGCTACACCTCAAATGGTCATTATTGAATCTCTATCGTTGCGCCAATTCATTTATCTCTCTGCTATTTTTTCCGTGTTATGAGCTTATCTATTGTATTTATTTAATTGTTGGTTCATTCATCTATTTTAAATATTTGTAGTTGCTTTACGAACTAATTATTTCTGGCTGCTTCTTGAATGGCAGCATGCATTCATTATCGTTTATTTACTCACATTGGTGTGGATTGTAATGCATTTCAATACCTATTAACCATCTCATATGTCATTTTGAATGGGCCCCTTGGGTGTTCGTCTGCTGCTCTCTGGGGTTTAGCAACAACTTTTTGTTTTTGTGTTTTTGTTTGCTGCCTTTGGTTGTGGGCGTTCCCTCCAGGTCGGATGTGCTTCATTCTACTTCGGTCGCGGTAGAGGGACTCTCTTCCTGTGTCCACCTCGCGCGTGTTGATCCTGAGTTGGACAACGTAGTATTTAAAACCATTTATTTCTCATCTAGTGCAGCAGTTCGGAACAATCCTATCCGGCCCAGCATGCAAGTGTCGTTCCTGACTCTCTCGAGTGGAGAAAGTGCCGCATCTTTGGCGCTTCACCTAGTATACCATAAGGGACGTGGGTGTATCCACTCGTATTGTTATATGTATATTCTTGCATGCTGTTACGGTATTCTAAGTTGGGAACGTGTATTTTATTGTATTGTATATATTTGGTACTTACTGGATTCTTTATAGTAATGTTGCCACTTTAGAAGAGTTTATTGTACCCTGATGAACCCACTTATCGGTGGAGGGGGAAACGCGTCGGGGACAGGGATACGTGTTATATAGTCTGTTGTGTCTGTGTGGTGACGGATGTTTAGTCTAGGTGGCATTACCAAACTGTAGTTGTATGCATAGTGTAGTGGGTAATGGTACTATCTACTAGGGCACTTATAGGGTTTCTAGTAAGTTTACTGGTGGGGTCGCCCTTTTGTTGGGGCGGGTCCCACGTATTAGGGCGAGTTTAGGTAGGGCAATTTTAGGGAATTGTTAGGTTTTATCAGTAATTTTCATTAAAAGTTATATTTTATATACCTATCTTGCCCAAAGGTATTGATATTCTCTGTGGTTTTTGAACTTGTGATAGGACAACGCCAACTCCTTGCTTGCTGGCGTCAGTATACAGATTGAACGGTTGACTGTTATCGGGGTATTCAAGAATAGGTGGTTGGGTCAATGTGTTCTTATAGGGTTGGAAAGCTGTCTCTTGCCTCTCTGTTCCAATGAAAATCCCCCCTAGTATCCGTTTTTAGTTGCTACAGGGGTACCGCGAGTAGTTCTTGCAAGGGCCTCGGGCATCTTCAGCCGAAATGGGGATGAAGCCGGCGGTAGTAGGCTAGCGGCAAACCCCAGGGAAAATTTTTATTTATTCACAGTAGTTGGAGTTGGCCAGTTCGGGTGTGGAGATTCCAGGGTCAGGGAGTACCCTTTAGACTAACAACGTGGCCTCAGGGATTCACTTTCGGTTTCAAAAGAGAACTTGGGGGGTTTGACTTTCAGCCCCTGCTTATCAACTTGGAAAACTCAGCCAAATTGTGAAGTGTTTCAATGTTTTTGAGAAAAATGACATCACCAAGTAAGTAGTACATTTTCAAAATTCTGGGCCCAAACATGAGCCTTTGGAAGGAAACAGGTGCATTCAAAGTCCCCAAATGGCACAGATGGGGGAAACCCTGGGCGGTCAAAACTCTTCATTAACTTGATTTCAATAAGCTTAAGTGCATTTTTTAGGAACTAATACAAAAATCTTCTATGCTTCAGATTTAAGATTTTCTTTACTTATTCAATAAAACAATATTTTATGTTCTTACATGTAACTTTTAGCTTTTACCATGGCTTCTTCACCTTTCCCCTTTTTTTTTATTTGTTTTTCGTCTACCCCCATTATGAATTTATGTTCTTGTAATTCTGTTTTTGGAAAAATTTTAAAAAAAAATTAAAGTTTAAAAAACAAAGTCCAAAAAGGCAAATGTTAAACCCCGGGAAAAGGCCCCTTGGGGGTGGGAAGGAATCCCTTTTCCCCGGTCCCCCAGGGGCTAAGGGACTTTCCAGTAAACCCCTGGTTGAGCCAATTTTGGGAAAAATAAGCAACTGTTCCAAAGGGGGGGTCAAAGGGTTCTTTAATGCCTGGGGAAGGGTAGGCTTTCCCTTTTTTAGTGAAGTTGTTCAGCTTGGGGGGTATCTAAAACAAAATCTGATTGGGGCCCTCCTTTTTTCTTGACCCAAAAACTTTTAGGGGCAGCCCCAAGGGCTCTGACTGTCTTTAAAAACAACTTTTTTCATCTCATTTATATGTTTTTAACAAAAAAGGTACATAAAAAGGGGAAGAGGTTTAATATCTTTCCTTGATTGGAAGGGTGATCAAAACCCGTAGGTTTTGGTTTTGCTGCAACAGGTGGCCGACCGAAATTTTCCCGGGGGTTTGCGAAGGGCTTGATTGGGACTTACAGCCCAGGGTAGGGGGATCATTGATATGCTTGGCTTTTAGTTGATTTCCCCCTACAAAAAAGGGCTTTTCAATTCCCCCCCATGGGTTCTCTTGGGGCTCTTCTCTTTAAAACCCCCTTGAGGGGAAATTTATGGCAGAAAAAGTTGTCTTGGGTAATAAAGTTTTTCCCAAAAGGGAACTTTGAAAATTTTTAGGGAATTGAGTAGAACTTTTGTAACTTTAAAATTGGGGTATCACCAAAAAAATTTTAAAAGACAGAAACTTGTACTCTACCTTGGAAACAGTCACTAGGCTTTCCCTTTCAACTCTCCCCCTATTGAATGCTTCTTGTTTTGGATTTGGTTTTTATGAGGGCTTGGTAATCTTTACCTCTAATGGGCCGGGACGGGCTCAGCACCCCTAACAGGGTCCAATGCCAGGGTTTTTAAAGAAACCCCTAGATGGATGGGCTCCGATGCCCCAAACTCTGCAAACTTCCCCCCTTTTTGGTTTTGCAAAACTTTGTTGGGGACCGGGGTGTTCGGATGCAATTTTTAATAGCTTCCGACAGTAGCAGGGAGCTGCTTTCCCCAAAATTTTCACGAGGGGTTTAAGCTTTTTTTTTCCTAACAATTTTTTAAAAACATTCATGCCCAGAACAACTTTAAAGGAGTATTTTTGGGCTTTCCCCATTTACTATATCCCACCCTGACGAGGTAACAGTCTCCCCCAATTGGGTTGTTTGCTCCCCTAACCCCCGGTGAGGAAATTTGGGTTTAAACCCTTTTCTGGGAAAAAAGTCACCCAGTACGGGGGTTGAACAATTCTTTAATCACAAATTTTATGTATACACCCTTTGGGAAAAGTATTTTTCATGTGACCTGTGTCCAAAAAGGGCAGTGGGGGAGTACTCCATTGATGCTAATTTACTTGTGCACAGGGCACGACATAACGTGGAAACCAAAATTGGGGCTCCCAAGTGGGCTTTCTCTTTCTTCCTCCCAAGGGGGCAGGGCCTTGGGTTTTAGGGGACGTCCATTTAAAATTGGGTAGCACTGATCCTCTATGTGTCCATATTTTGGGGACAAAGCTTCAGAAAAGTCCAGTTGGGGCCTTTTTCAATTTGGGAAAATTCCAGGGGTCTGGTAGTTTCCCTAATAGTGTTTTAACTGGATTTGTTTTTTGTAGGTTGATAATTCATCTTGTGGAAAGGGGAACTGCAGCTAACTTTCTACTTTTGGCATCGTTTTCCGGGGCATTTGGGTCAACAGTGACCGTCCTGTATGGGGATACGGGGACAGCTTTTTGGGGCCTGTGTAGAAGTGAGCAAAAGGGTTTTTCTCCTGGAAGCGCAGAGTTAGGGGGCGGGCACCACTACTGGAGTTGGGGGTAACATTGGGGGGGTTCTTCCCAGCGGGGGCTCTTTTCCTAATATTCGGGATTGACAGATCCTTAAAGTCCAGGAAAGGGTGTATTTGGATTTTTGAGCAGCAAGCATCCTGTTTTTGACCTTAAGGTATTTTAGACTCTGCTCCCTCTATAACGTCTTGGGGGGTTTTGTGGGTATCGGCTGTTTTCCAAGGTCTTTTTGGGATAACATTTTTAAAAACTTCCTAGGGGGGCCAGAGCAAAATTCCTAGGGATTCTTCCAAGGGGGGTTTGCTGCTCTCCCAAAAAATCAAATTTTAAATTTCCCGAGTAGTGCGATCCTCAAATTTTGCTTTAGTCTCTTAAAAATCTGTTCTGCAGTTCTTTTCCTGATTTGGGGGGCCGGGACCCACTTCCCCCCAACCCCCACTAGCCAATGAAAATCCCACCTTTTTTCGGGGAACAGGATACAGTCTGAACTTTGCCACTTTCATGAGTCCCTAAGGGTTGGATTCCCACTGAACGAGGAAGTCGGGGAGCCCCAAAGAAATAAGCTACTAAGTGGCATTATACCGGTTTGTAAGGGTGAAAAACTCACTGGAGCAGGTTGCTCACTGTTGGTTTAGCATTTTTATCGACAAATTTTGAAACGGCACATTTTTTTGGGGGGGTGACAGATTTTTTAATCATCGATAATTTGGGTTTAAAAATCTGTGCTCACTATTAAGATCCCCTTTTTTTTTCGGCATTTTCCGGGAAATTTTTTGGCGGCCAAGCAAATCAATTACAGAAAACGGGGTGAGTGTGGTGCGACCCCTGACTGGGGTTTGGAAGGGTTGCGTTTGGGCTGGAAAATTACATGACCTCTTTTACATAAACGCTTTTCCCTGTTCAGACCCTCAGGTCTCTCAGCTCTAAGCAGAAGGACTGCGCCCCTGCTTGTGTCCAAACAGCTCAGCGAAAAAAATATTTTTTCACAGAGAAACCTCTACTATTACTGGATCCTTACAATTTTTTAATTAAATTTGGAAATTTTATATGTTAGGTAGAGAATTTTAAAGGAACATCTACTGCTGTAAAGTCACGGGGGGGAGGGAAGGGGGGACCCCCGCAGGCGAACAAAGACAAGCTCTATAAAGAACACTGGACTTAGGTGACATTCACTGCAATACTTTATTATTAAAAATTTTTCTTTTGAAATATTTCCTGATATTGGGGCAGCCTGAATTTAAAGGGAATAAACATATTTTTTTAGTAACTGCAGGTCCCCTTTGTTAATGTAAAACTCCACTTTTATTATCATATACATTTCAGATAGGTTTTCTTTTTTCAATTTTGCCCATTAAATTTTTGTTGATAACCCACCTTGCACTTAAATTTGAATCCAAAATTTTTTAAAGCACCACAGGTGAATGAAAGTGCAAAAAATACTTTTTTTAACAAAAGAAAAGCCTTAAAGAATACGGGATAAATTTCCCAAGACTTATTATAGACATTGCAAATTTTAAAATAAAATTTTTCTATTGAAATTTTTCCCCGGATTTTGGGGGGCAGCCTGAACAAAAAGGATACACATCTTTTCAGTAACGCAGGTCTCTTTGTTAGGGCAAAACCCCATTTTTTAATTATCAGTATAATTTCAGAAGGTTTTCATTTAAATTTTTTGCCCATTCCCCCTTTGTTGATATACCACCTTGTCTTAAATAGAATCCCAGCAAGTCACACAGGTTGAAGGTCCAGAAACACCATGTAATACCGAATAAATTTCAGATTATGTTTTTTTCATTTTGGGCGCACTACAGCTTTGTTCTTTGAGGCCCCTTGCACTTAAATGTGAATACTGCAATTTTTTTTAGACAGCACGGGTAAATTTGATGGTGCCAAAAAATACCTTTTATTATCCGAAACATTCAGATACTTTTTTTTTCACTTTGGCGCAGGCCACTTTGTTGAAGATCACTTTCATTAAATTTGAATAAAGCTTTTTTTTTGAGTCACCACAGGTAATTTTGATGGGTGCCAAAAATACCTTTTTTACCCGAAACATTACAGATCTTTTTTTTTTTGCACTTTTAGTCCAGATTTTTTGATAAGGCCACCTTGCAGTTAAATTTGAATCCAGCAATTGTGTAGTTCCCACAGGTAATTTGATAGGGCCCCCCAAAAAACCTTTTATTATCCGAATACATTACAGATATTGTTTTTTTGACTTTTGCCCTCATTTGTTTTTGAGCACTTGCATAAATTGAATCCCCAATTTTTTATCCCCCACGGGAATTGATGGTCCAAAAATCCCTTTTATTTCCGAATACTTTACAGATACTGTTTTTTGCTTTTTTGCCCATCCAGATTTGTTGAAGACCACCTTCCCCAAGAAAAATTTTGGGAACCCACAATTGGGTTTATTACCACGGGTGAATAATGGGTCCCAAAAAAAAAACCTTTATTACCCGAATATTTTACAGATATGTTTTTTTGACTTTTGCCCCTAAATTTGTTAAAGCCACCTTGCATTAAATTTTAAATCCGCAATTTTTATTACCACAGGTGAATTATGGGTGCCAAAAAATACTTTTTTTAAACCGAAACTTTCAGATACGTGTTTTTTCATTTTTGCCATCCAGTTTGGGAAAAATTCCCCCCTTGCAGTTAAATTTGAATCAGCAATTTTGTTTACCACATGAATTGATGGTGCCAAAAAAATACCTTTTTTTAAAACCAATACTTCAGATACGTGTTTTTTGCACTTTTGCCCAGTCCCAGATTTGTTGATAGCCACCTTGCATTAAATTTAAAACCCAGAAAATTTGTTAACCACGGGTGAAATTGATGGGTCCCAAAAAACCTTTTTTTACCAATACATAAAGATATGTGTTTTTTACTTTGGAACCAGCTTTTTATTTGGGGCCCTTTTCATTAAATTGATCACAATTTTTTTCCCAAGGGTTATAGGTGGAAAAAAAACCTTTTAATATCCAAACTTTCAATCCCTTTTTTTTATTTCGACTAAGAAAATGTTGTAATTTTGAGAAAGTGAAAAAGGCATGGAGGTAGAGTACAGAGAAGGTCCCTTCCATTCTGGCGACAAAACGCATGCCAGCGGGCATCAGTTCAGACCGTCAGGGGCCCGTATCGCTGGGTCAGGCCCTGTGAATCTCAGAAAGAACACGTCGCCAATCTTCCTTTAGTGTTAATGCACCTGCATCCACAGTCTTTCCTCCTCGTCCTCCCATCAGGCCACAAATGTCGCATCAGCATTCCAGCTCCCCAACATGAAGCAGCCCAAATGCAATCGGACCCACCCCTGGGTAACCATTTTGAAGACCTTTTATGACAAAAGCGGTTGGGGCAAAGGCATGTTAAAAATCAAGAAGGCCCAAAAAGGATTTTCTCTGCCTGACACCCATTTCTGATCCACAAGGGGAAAGGAACCGGTCAATCGTAAAAATCCCGGCGGTCGGCAACCCCGCATCCCTCTTGCTTTTACCACAGCTCCCGGATGCAGAATGTCCCGGACACAAGTCACCTTGTTGAGATGATGATCCCCACATTGCGGACCAAGTGGTCTTTTTAGCAGAATTTGCTTTCGACGCTTCATCACTGACAGGAGGGAAAACATGGGGTATTCAGACGGGTTTCCCCCTCAAAAAGGGGGAAAGGGGGTCGCAGAACCGCTGATTGATTCCGCCACCCCCGTCCCCCCGGGGAAACCCCGCTCCTCGCTTATCGCCGTCCAAAAGGTCCCGGACCCCAACCCGGGCCTTTTTGACCAAGCCTCTGATTCACCCAGCGATGTCATTCCCCTTTTTTCCTAAACCATAAGTAGAGCAAGAAACCCTTTTATTTTAACCCCCACCCAACATCCACACAGCGAATGATGAGTTTAAATGGAGGGAACACTTCCAAAAAAAAGGGCCCACTTTTCCCCCCCACCAAAGCTTTTCCCCAGCGCCCCTGTCTCTCAGAGTCATGATCAGGGGTCATCTCCGCTTCAGCCTCCACCGCCCCCCGGTACCCCCACACCCCTCAGAGGCCCCTCCCACCCCCTTCTCCTTCTGCCCTTTTATACCTACACGTCGTAAAAGCCCAGTCTAGCACCACCTTTTGTCTTCCAGGTTTTGAGCAGAAAAACCTTTAACCCAAAACCCTCCCAAAGCCCAAAAGCCTAATTTGGCATTGCCGGCTTTTTGGGCCTTGGGAAAAGTTGCCTTTCCTCGGGGGACAAGATGGGGTTCGCCACGTCAGGCCCTTGCCTGCCCCCAATACCAAGGGCCCAGCAGCATTTCTTTGCCAAAAAGCCGTCCCGCCCCCGGGCCCCCACGCTCAATTTTAAAATTTCAAACGCGTTTCCCCGCATCGTGGCCGAAAAGCCCTCGACCACCCACAATGGAAAACACGGGAAAACCGCTATATACGTGACAAACTCACGGGGGACTGGGGGGGATGTCCTCTGGGGGTGACGGGGGGCCCCGGCTCGGGGCACCTTTTTCAAAACCCCAGGATGGTGCAGGGTTCTTTCCCCCAAGGTCCTCTGGGGGCATCACGTGCCCAGGGAAACCAGGGCCCTGTTTTAAAATTTAAACTGCTTTGGGGACCTCCACACACAGGGCAGGGGGCTTTTGGGCGGGTCTCCGCAACGAGACCGGCGCTGGCTGGGTGACAAAAAACCTTGTGCCAGGGAAGGTGGTGTGCGATAACGGTGAAATCGCTGGCCGCCCAAAAAACGTAGGCTGGAGCCATCCCTTGCCTGGGACATGTCCCTGAACCTTTTCCCAAAATTTTTTAAAGACTACCCGGTCGGACTCCCTGAAAAGGCTCGAAGTCTAAGTTTGCACTTCGCCGTTCGCCCCCCCTGCTTCGTCCCGCCGGGGCGTTCAGCGTCGCTATCCCCCCGTTCAACCGTCCCCCATTGTTGACTGGGGAACACGCTGGAATTCACCCTCCACAAAACTCCCACATTTGGGAGCACGCAATCCATTACGCAGTACAAAGTGACCTGGCCTACAAGCAGCGCACGGACCCGGGGGGGTTTAACCACCAGAGTGGGGGCAGGGAAAGAGCTCTGCACCCTCCTTGCCATTTTGAAGAACCACCAAAGGTCGTGGGACAATGCCCTTTTCACAGACTTTGGTGATCTTAGTTCGGGGAACGATCGTTGGAAAAACTCTGAACAACAGTCCCCCACGACGGAGGAGGAGAGGACACAGAAAACGGGCAGGACCTTTTCTCCGTCAAACCCCAAGCCCACAGTTTAAAATTTTTCATCGGTCTTCATTGGGAGTGGTTGGGGTCCAGACTAGTGCAAGGGGGGCGCATCACTCTCAGGTGAAATCACTCAGGAAAGTCAGGGCTTGTTGAAGCGTGCCGGGGGCAGCGGGGGGGAGGGGGAGGAAGGGGGGGTATTCCTAGAAAACCGATGTTCCCGGGTTGTTCCTCCGGGGAAAGGTTTTGGCGCGTTTTTTAGGGGGAGGAAAGATGGGGAAGATTATTTTGCTAGTGCCCCTCGACCCAGGCTTGGGAAACAAGGCCCCTCTCTCACATGATGCTTGATGCTCCTTTTCCCCAAAATGATCCTCGCTTTAAAGGGCCCATAAAAATGAAACAACGTTACGGGTGGCCACCCTCCTGGATCCCCTACAAACAAAACCAGCACTTTCTTCCCCAACCCCCCCAAATAGAGAGTAAAATGCAGAAATGGAGACCTTGCTGATTGATCAACGGAGACATCTGTTGCTCTGTTTCATTTCCCCAAATGCACAGGGGGAACAACACACGACGGGCGCATAAGTGCCAAAAGCGAGCGGCAGCAGCAGAAGGGGGCAAAGCCTAAGGGTACCCTGCAATCTTTGTTACCCCTCACCAACCATGCAATGCGGGGCACACATCCAACACACAGAGATCAGCTTAAGACATGGTTGACACTATCTGGTCTCAAACCGATTTTTTTTGTTGGGTTTCGGGACCCAATAGACTTCGGGTACCAAAAAAGGACGAATGGCCCAGCGCTCGTCACGCCAAAAGGGGTTTGTCCTGCCCACAGCCACGCATATCTGAGCGGACCTCACACAGCTGGAGGGGTCATTTCAGACAAACCACCGGGCTTTCCCCAGAAATGTGGACCGTTTGACTTTATGGGTCTCTGTGTGTGGGCCCCCCTTGCCGAGGTTCACCGATTATTGCCGGCTACTTCCATTCCTCTTTAAACAGAAAGGCCTCTTAAAAAAATTTTTTTAGGGGGGTGCCTACAAAGGCCGCGGAAGACGTGCCTGAAGGCTCCTCGCCCTTCAGGCTTTTGGGTGACCCCGACGTCCACATGGGGAAAAGCACCCGGAAGAACCCCCAAAATCCCCCACCCGTCCCCCTCTCCCCCCAAAGGGGCATTGGAGCTTTTTTTAAGCAGGCAGCTCCCCCCACCCGTCCCACGGGATGAGGAACAGCGCCGACAACAGGGGGGCCCCTAAACAAACACGGGCCCCAAAAGCGCCCCCACACCAGATGGCCAGGGGGCGACCCTGGGTTTCCAGGGGGAACCCCCGCACTCACCCTCCGGACCCCGGATCATTTTCGCCGCACACCAGGCGGCCCTATACGGAGACTACCCGTATCGGAGGAAGAATTGCCCCGGGGTTCTCCATCCCCGAGCCTCTGCACAAACTCGCCCGCACCGCAAGGGGCCGGTCGCGGACAGAGGTCACCGGGTGAAGCAGCGAGATGGAAGGCAGCTTCGCCGCGGGCACTGCCGCACGGGGCCCGACGGGACACCCCCGCAAGGCCGGCAACACCGGGCCGACGCCCGGTCATTCCGCAATAGGGGGCGGGGTGTGAGGCGCAAGACACTTCACAGGTCTCCATCTTGGACTCCCCGGTCCCTTCACCTGTGCACTTACTGACCCCAACCCATCCTGCCCCTAGGGTCACCAACCTGCTCACCAATGATTTGGGGCCCATGTGATACTCTCCCAGGCTGAAAAGGCCCTGCTTTTAACCCCGCTGGGGGTTTTAGCACAATTTACCCCTGCACTGAGGACTTTTGCAAAAGGCCACCCGGCGCCTACATCAGTTTTTTCGCAAACGCATCTCAGAGCTCGATGCAGCTGTATGCCCAAACCATCAACCCTCCCCTTGGCACAAGGCCATCCCCCCACCTAACAAACCCTCTCCACGGGGGTCCACCGGGTCCCCCTTTGGGGGGGCCTGAAAAACTCACCGGCGAAAGCCGGGCGCGGT
>JAODAL010042009.1:0-35288 GCA_025379985.1 Phyllomedusa bahiana
ATATGGTTTTTGGGAAATGTTTTTCAAATGGCATTTCTTCCTCCATTTTTTAACAGTTTTTGAGAGGTCTTTTTTGATTTTTTGGGGGCATGGTGCTGTGAAATACAGCTATACTACAGGTCCTATTGTAAAAAATGTGGTTTATAACAGGCATTTGTTCTTCACAATTGTCAACAGTTTCCGAAAGGTCATTTTCAGAATTTTTGGGGGCACGCTGCTGTCATAAACCAGCTATAATCCGGGTCCTATTCCCAAAAATGTTTTTTAAAAAACTCTTTTATTCTGGCTACTTTTATTGAGTGTTGAAAAGGTCATTTTTGCTGCTTTTGGCTTCAAGTAGCTGGAAAAGATGGAAAAGACTGCGATATTCAAGGTTCTATTCAAATAATTCTTGTTTCAAATACTCATTTCTTGCTGCTAATTTCACTGTCTGTCTCCATAAGGGCATTTCGGCTGGTTTTGGGGTCAGGCTATTGTGAAAGAGGTACCAGGGGTGCAAACAGGGCAATACTCTGGTCAGTGGCCCTCTGCCTTTCTCAACATACATGCGCATCTACAAGAAGGGCGACATTGTGCACATTAAGGGTGTGGACACCATAGAAAAAGGCATGCCACCTAAATGCTATCATTAATGGCAATACTGCCAAGATCTACAGTGTGAAACAGCATGCTATTGGTATCATTGTAAACAAGCAGATACATGGTACAACCCTTGTGCAAGAATCAATGTTCGTATGGAGCACATTCGCCACCCCAAGAACAGAAACAATTTCCTCCAACACGTTGAGTAAAACGTGAAAAAAAAGGCCAAGAAAAAGGGCACCTGGGTGGAACAAGAGCGTCAACCACCAGCGTTTCCAAGTGAAGCTGAGTTGGTCCGCACTCACACGGAGGGGCAAGCGCTCTTGTAGAGGCAGAAATTTCTCAAGCGCTGCCCAGGTCTTGACTGTCTTCTGAGGAAGGATTGAGGTCTTAGCTCACACTTCCGCACTCTGCTTCTGCGGGTTTGAGGGTCATGCTGCGGTACAGGATATGGATTAGCCAATGTCCAGTTCAACTAAAATGGTGGTTCGAAGACTACTTTTTTCAGGAACTTTTTATTCTGAGGTTCTATCAAGGGCATCTTTGCTGGTTTTGGGGCATGCCACTGTAAAAGAAACCAATAGTAAAGGTTTTATTGAAAAAAAGCGTATTTGCCGCGCTTCAAAGCCATCACAATGAACAGCGGTTACTGGGTGTCCACCCTCCTTGATCACTTGACAGTATAATGCAGGAATTTGACACAGGCCTCATTGACCAGCTGGGGACATCTGTTGCGTCTGCTTCACATTCTAATGTCACAGTAGAACAAAGTCAGCAAGGTGCCAGCAGTAGAATGGGAAGCAGCCGTAGCCATAGCAACAGCAGCAGAATTGGAAAAATAGTTTTTTAAATTGTCAATTTCTTATTGGGGATTTTTATTCTGAGGGTCCATAAGGGCATTTTTTGGTGGTTTTTGGGTCAGGCTACTTTAAAATGGATGCCAGGGGTGGCAATAGGGCAGTATTCCTGCCAGGGGCCGGAATAAAAAAGATGCCCGATGATATGTTAAAAATTTGAAGTAGTAATGGGTGAGCACCCCATTTGATTTAGCTGCATGTGGCCATGAAACGGTTAACAGATGGCCCTGGTTCTCACAGTACCCACTCTAACTATGGCCCTGCCAGCTGAACCTCCGTGTTCCCCGTTGGGACATTCTTGTTGCCACCAGCCCCATATATATAACAAGTTGTTGGTCCTTGGTGCAAAAAGTGATAGGGGTCTCCTGCCAGTTCCCATGTGCCATTTCCAATACCGTCTTGTTTTGTGTGAAAGGGGCCCAGTAGGAGCTTCTACCGCTGTACCTGCTGTGGCTACGTCGTCCTCATCTTTTCGGTTAGCCATTGAACATAATGAATTAATTTAGCATATGAATTTTTTTCTGTGACTATTATAGCCTAATTTTCTTGGCTAGATGTAGCACATATCCAATTTACTGTTGTGGATGTTAATTGCAGCTTCTCCTCACCTGTTTGGGTGTAAGAATGGAGCTGTTGTTCCTCTCCCATAGACTTTAATGGTCATCGGCGATAATCGACTATCGGCTATCGACATGATAATTGCTGATATCGACTATCGACCTGTTAACGATTGTTGACACAATCGCTCATCACTACTACTAAGATCTCTACGTACACACCACTGCCAACAATGTGCTGCAGCCGCTCACCCCCGCTTTACCTCCCCCCCGGTGCCAGGGGGGGTGAGCGGCAACAGCACATTGGTGACAGTGGTATGTACATGTGGAGGTAAACCTTGTTCCCTGCTGTAGGATGAAGGTGTCGGCAGTGAGTCAGTACCTGCCATGTACGGAGCTGACTCGAGCTCTATACATGCGTCCCTACTGACAGACAGAGGTAGGCACCCTAGGCGATCACCTACCACTGCCTACCCATTGTCCCGGCCCTGCTTGAATGATTTCTAAGCAATTTCTCAGGCCCCACCAGCAGCTCTTCAAAGTGATTGTCGGATGTGTCAGATTTATGGACCAACAAAAATGTTTTCCTTAATCTTGGCATTGGTTATTCTTTGAAACATTTGTCTCAAATATTGAAAACCTTCTGTTTCCTTGTACATTGCTTTCACAAAATTTTTCATCAGCCTGAGTTTTATGTTTAGTGGCAGATATATGGGCAACATATTTCTGCCTGGGAGTAAACTGGTTACGGATTAGCCACTTCCTTTTATTGTAATGTGATTTCTTAGCAAGGCTGTCCCATTCGAAAATGAAACAGCCGTATTTGGTATATCTAAGCTGCAATTCAAGCATTAGTGCCACTAGTTTTAAAATCTCCGCAGATGTTCCGGTTGTAGTTGATGTACTTGATATGTTTCAACAACATGTTCTTGCATGTTATTTATGTTACTTATGTCAATATTGCGTCTTTGAGGCTTAAGCGTGTACTCTCTACAAACGAAACAGGAGGTATCACAACTGTCCTGACACTAACGAGACATCTTAGCTACATCAGATTGTACTGTAGTATTTTATAACTGCTTGGATTTTAAATAACTTGCAGAATCCACTTTTTTTGCAACTTCAATGAAATTCCAGGAATTCATGCTTTTGCTGGCCTATAAGTTACATAACAACACTTATATTGTGGACAATAAATGGACAGCCTGAAAAGATAAAAAAAAAACACTCAATCCTCAAAGAAGAATTAGTGTGTCCCATGTTGGGTTCCTTTAACTCACCATTATTTTATAGCAACCCGTCGCCACATTTCCCTTTTTGGGATTATATTACAGTCATACCCCAAGGAGGCAAGGACCCATTGGCATGTAACAGCTATAGGCCAATCTCATTATTAAATACTGATGCGAAGCTGTTCGCCAAGCTACTAGCCCTAAGGCTCAACACGATCCTACAGGATCTGATTGGTTTAGACCAAGTAGGATTTGTCCCCACCCGTGAAGCGCGTGACAACACGTTAAAAACCATATCTATTATACAGAGAATGAAGAAAGATGGAAGGCCCGGAATGCTGCTCTCCCTTGACGCTGAGAAAGCGTTTGATAGGGTGGACTGGTCCTTCTTGCAGGCTGCACTGAAAAACGCAGGGCCCTTTGGGCCGCTCATGCTGCAAAGGGTCATGACTCTATATCAAAATCTTAGCGCCCAAATCCGGATCAATGGCTCTTTATCATCCCCGGTTCTGATAAGAAATGGCACCAGGCAGGGTTGCCCCCTCTCCCCTATTCTATACGTGATAATTATGGAACATCTATTGAGGGAAATAAGGAACAACCCTGATTAAAAGGTTTTGGGTTTGTGGGGATTAAATCAGTATAAGGGCGAGCGTATTTCGGGTGACCTGTTGCCCCTTTTTTATATCCCCCCCAACCCCCCCCCCCCCCCCCCCCCCACTCCCCCAACTTTAATTTTTCCCCCTCTGAAGCCCAAATTTTTCGGCCTAACTAACTTTAAAAAAAATTTTGCCCAAAAAATACCCTTGGGAATAAACTTAAAAGGCCCTCCACAAATCCCCCTGAAACGAATTCCCCTTTAAGTGGGTAAACCCCGATTTTTTTTAAAAACCTAGGGGGGGCCCCAATTTCCTTTTGAACCCCTAAAACTTAAAAACTTTAAATTTGGGCCCCCCTTAAAGGGCCCTAAATTTTCAGGGGGGAAATTTTTATGAGAAGGAATGCCCCAAAAACTTTTCGTGGGGTTTTGGCCCGAAAACCATTAAAATTTAAAAATTAAAAAATTTTTACCCCACTTATTATAACCCCACGCAAGCCCAAAACCAGGGTTTCTGGGCCCCCAAAAAATTTCTTCCAGCCCGGGAGACAGGGGCTAAACAAAATTTGTGTGGAGAGGAGGAAGGGAAGGGAAAAAAAAAAAACCCCCCCCCCCCCCCCCCCCCAAATTTCCCCCCCCCCCCCCCCCCCCCCCACATTGGTTTTGGGAGGGGAGGAAAGGGGGAACTTTTGCCGAAAATCAAAGCCTACTATTTAGCTGCGGTGGCAGTGAGATTTGTAGATTACTACCAGCATCACTCCAGGAAACTCTGGGTGCAACTAGAGGAAAATATTTACAAAGCCCCTTTTCAAAAAAATTGCCTGGGGTGTCCCCCTCTGCCTTACCCAAAGCGACTGGTGGGGACCTTCCCCGGGTGGGAAGTCACACAATCCAGACTTGGGGGAAAAATGGCTTGAAGAGGGGCCCTTTCTGATCCCTGGTGGCCCATTGACCCGATTTGCAGGGAGCCCCTTTTGGAACTAAATTGTTCCCTTAAATTTACAATCCCAGATGGGTCGGGGTAAAGACCAATTTTTGTTTGCAGATGTGCTTTTCTTCCCCAGGGGGCCTTTTTTGGCCCCCATGGTTGGGGAAATTGGGAGTGGCCTTTTTATTCTATCCCACTGACTTGGTTTAGAAACCGCAGGATCACGGGGATTAAAAAGTACTAAAAAAGCCAAATACACTTCCAAAAAAACACTTTCCCCCCTGGAGACTTTGGATTCAAAAAAGGGACCCTCGAGGGAAAACCCTTTAAACTCCAGAATATATGGGGTTTCTTTTTGAAAAATAGGGGCCCATCCTAGACCAGCCCCATCAAAACTTGGGCAAGGGAACTTGAGAAACCCTTTTGGGGGGAGGGTGGAGAAGGCGTGTATTGGGCCCCTTTTAAATCTATTTGGCCCGTAGGATACAAGAGCTTAAAATTTAAAATAAACTCCTGTGGTACAAAGGGGGGGCCCACGCTGTTGCAGCAATGGGGAAACCCCCCAAAAATCCAACACATGCTGGAGATGTGGTTCCCGCGGTTTGGGGTCTATTTTCTAAAATATTGGGGGGCAAGCCCAAGGGTTTCCCGGCTTCTGGATTAAAGGGGTTTTCGGTTTAAAGCTCAGTTGGCAAATTGTGTTATTTCCTTTTTTCCTAGTAAAGCGTCTGGTAGTCCCGGGGGTTTGAACCGCCATATTTAAAAAATATAACATTTAAAAAACTCTTTTTTGCCCGGGCCCCTTCGGGCGTTTGCCCCCCAAAAGGGCCCGTTGTAAGCATATTGGGGTTTTACATAAATTTTATATAAAATTAGGGCCCGTAGTCAGTGGTGCGGGAAGGGGGGCCAATTTTTAAACCAAATAACATTTAAATACTCTTTTTTCCCCGTCGTGGCCCTCTGTTTTGCGCATAGGCCCAGTTGTTAACCCTTTTTGTTTTTACTTATTTTATATAAAAAAACGCCCCGTTGTCATTTGGGGCGAAGGCCTTTCCCCTAAATTTAAAACCGTATAACATTAATGCTCTTATTTCCCGTCCGTGCGTCTGTTTGCCCCCGCCAAAAAGCCCCAGTTTTTACGCATATTGTTTTTTTATATTTGATATAAATTACGCCTGTGTCCAGCCCGTGCGGGAAGGGGCCCCCCCCTATTAAACCCTTTTGCCTTTTTTTTAAAACTTCTATTTCAAATCAGTTTTTTCTCATTTGGCGCTAATCAAGGGGATTTTTTTAAAGGGTAGTTTGGTTTTAAAACTATCAACTGCTAGTCCTACTGGGCATTGAAAAATTTAGGGACTGAAGGGAAAAACAACTGTTGATTTTTTTGTTACGGTTTTTTTCCACCCGGACCCACATTTTACAGGGGTATTTGATTGAAAAAAATTCTTTTTCTAATCCTGTTGGCGTTTGGGAAAATTTGTGGGATTTAAAATAGCTTTTTGATTTGCCTTTTTTCCAAAAATAGGGCTGTTTTAAAAAAATTTTTCCCAAACCTTTTTTAAATTTTTTTTATTTTTGAACATGGAGCAAAAATGCCCGGTTTGGGAATTTTAGCAAAAAAGGGGTTTTAAAGGGCATGGAGGCAGAGGTTTCGGAGAAGGTGCGCCTTCCCCCTGCTGGTAACAACACGAAAACCAGCGGGGTCGTCGGTTGTAGGACCGTCCCGGGCCCGGCATCGCTGGGGCATGCCCTGGAATTCCCCATTTTAAAGAACAGTGTCGTCAATCTGTTCTTTCATTTGGGTTAAAAGCAAAAGCCCATCCAGCAGTCTTAAAAATCCTCATCCCCCCCAGTCACCGGGCCAAAAAATGTATCTTCATCAAACGTCCCTCATCCGTCCAACATGAAGCGAAGGCCCGCCCAAAAAAGGGGCAACTCATTACCCCCCACCTGAAACCTTTTTTGGGTGACAAAATGGGCTTGGGGTTTCCCCCCAAAGGCATTTCAAAAGATCGAAAGGCCAAAGAGGGGATTTTGACTGCTCTACGCCAATTTTTCCGATTTTTCCCCCCCCGTGGAAAAGAAGGAAGCAGGTCAAAACGGGGGAAAAATCCCCGGGGGGGTTGGCCCAAAGCCTTGTCATTTCCTTTTCGCTTTGTAGCCCGGGGAGCTCCAAGGGGTGCAGAATGTCAGGACTAGGAAGTACCTGTGGGTTTTTGATGGAAAGGATGATGGGCGACACACTGGGGGATTCCAACCCTGGTCTTTTTCACAGAATTTGCCCCTTTTAGCCCCTTAATCACCTTGGGGCTGGAGGAAGAAGATGGGGTTTTGTTGGGCAGTACGGGTCCAGCCTCAAAAAGGGACAAGTCTGCTGAGATTATTTCCCCCACCATGATCAGCGGAAATACCCGGGGGCCCCGCCTTTTCCCCCCGCGGAAAAAAGGGCCTCTCAAGCCTGGGCCCCCCCTTTTTTTGAACAAAAACCTCTGATTCAACCCCAACCCATGTCATTTGCCGCATTTGCCATAAAAAAGCTTTAGTAGAGGGAAGGGAAACTTTGGTGTTTTTAAAAACCCCCAACATGTCTAGGTCAACCCCAGCGTAAGCCCTGAGTTTAAATGGGGCCCTTCCCAAAAAGCCCCCCCCCGGACCCCTTCCAAAACCAAAGTTCCCCCCCTCTTTTTTGCCGGGCCGCTCCTTTCCCCCGCCACTTTCCCAAAATGTCTTCAGCGCATGATAAGGATTACCTCAGCTTCCCCCCTCCAACCCTCACCTGAGTACCACCCTAAACCCCCAAAGACCAGCCATAAAACCCCCTTTCCTTCCGCCAGTTTGACCTGCCCCGCCGACAGGGGGGCCAGTCTAGCAACCCCGTCTTTCTGTCTACCCCGGTTTTGGGGGCAGACAAAACACTTTAAAACCCCAAAACCATCCCCAAAAACCAAAAGGGAAACCTTAAAAATTCCCGCCCCCCCCCCCCCCCCCCCCCCCCCCCCCCCCCCCCCCCCCCCCCCCCCCCCCCCCCCCCCCCCCCCCCCCCCCCCCCCCCCCCCCCCCCCCCCCCCCCCCCCCCCCCCCCCCCCCCCCCCCCCCCCCCGGCTGTAGGGTTTGGAAATGTTGCCTTTTTTCCCTTTTGGTTAAAACACGAAAAGGGTTCCCGCCCCCAAACTTGCTTTTTTCCTTCCCCCAATACCAGATGCTGAGCAGGCCCCCAAATTTTTTTTCCCCGAAAAAGCCTTTCCTGCCCCCCACCCCGTGTCATCTAAAACCCCCGTTGTCCGAAATTTTGTCCCGGGAAAGTCCCCTTGGGGCCACCGGGTACTGGACTAGTAAGCACGGCCCAAGGCCGCCCCATAAACTCGTGAAAAACTGGGTGGGTTTAGTGGGTGGATGTCCTCGTGGGGGACGGGGGGGCCCCTCAGGCTCGGGCAAAATCTTTTTTAAAAACCCCCGGGAAAGGGGCCCCGGGTTTTTTTCCCCCCCCCAAATTTTCCTCTGGTAGCATCCGTGCCCCCAGAGAAAACCTTTTTAAAAAAATTTAAACTGTCTTGAAATCGTCAAAACACACAGTTCAGGGGTGTGGAAGGGCTCCTTTTGCAAAAGGGGGACCCACGCGGTGGGGGGAAAAAACCTTGTGCCAGGCAAAGGGGGTGTGTGATTACAGTCAAAATCTCCTGGGGCCCCCTTAAGATCGGTAGGGGAGCACATCCTTGCCTGCCAAAAACGTCATGAACCTCGTCGCCCCAGAAATTTCAAAAATTGCTCCCCCGGGTTGGACGCCGCTGGGGAAAGGGCTCGAGGTCTGATTCCCCGCCGCCGTTTCGCACCCTGCCTTAATCCCCGGCTGGCTGCATTACAGCGTCCCCGGGCCCCTCCCCTCAACCCATTCATTGTTGAGTGGCAACATCTGGAATTCCACCCTCCACATGCACCACGATGTGGAAGCAGCGCAATCCATTACGCAGTCGAAGTGCACATGGGCCCGACAAACAGCATGCGGGCCTCGGGGTGTTTACCACTGGAGTGGAGGCAAAAACTCTGCAACATCCTTGCCATTTTGAAAAAGCCCCCAAAAATTCAGTCGGAAATGCCCATTTTACCCTGACATTGTGGGGTCTTAGTTCTGGAATAATCGTTGGACACCTGAAACAGCAGGTCCCACCAGTGACGGGGAGGAAACGGACACAGTGGGACACAGAGCCTTTCTCTCCTCGAATCCCAAAAAACCCCCACAGTTTCACAACTTTATTGGGCTTTATTGGCAAAGGTTCGGGTTTTTGGGTGGTGCAAAGGGGGGGGGCGCCTCATCTCAGGTACAGCATTGAGGCTAGTCAGGGCTGTGTTAAGCTGAGGTGGAGGGGGGCGGAGAGGGGGATAAGGTATCCTGGACACCGATGTTACCGAAGTCCCCCCCCTTCCCGAAAAGGTTGGCCGGGTTTGGCAAAAAAAGGAAAGGCTAGTTTTCCCCTTTTCCCAAGGGTTTGGGAAATCAAGGCTCCCTCTTCATGAGTGCTTGGATGCTCCCTTTCCTCCAAACATGATCCCCGCATTAAGGCGATCAAAATGAACAACAGTTACTGAGTGGCCAAACCCTCTTCGATCCCCGGTACAAAGCAAAACCAGCACTTTTCCTTCCACCCAAAACAAATAGAGAGTAAAATGCGGGAAAATAGGAGACCGTGCTAAAATTGATCAACTGGAGACATCTGTTGCGTCTGCTACATGTTCTTCAAATGTCACGGTGGAACAACGTCAGCAATGTGATAGCGGTAGAGTGCCAAGTAGCCGTAGCGACAGCAGCAGAAGCAGGCATTGCGGCAGAAGCCTTATGGGTGACCTCTGGCAATCTTTTATTTTACCCCCTTTCACCAACGCATGAAATGCAGGGCACACATACAACCCACGGAGACCAGCTTAAGATCATGGTGCACGACTATCTGCCTCTCAACACCGATGTTTTTGGATGTGTTCCGGACCCAATCGACTTCTCGGTATCCAAAATGGATGAATGGCCCGAGCTCGCTGGCCACGCCATAGCGGTGTTGTCCTGCCCGGGGCGCCAGCGTCAATCGAGCGGGACCTTCACCCACAGCTGGAGGAGTCATTACCGACAACCGCATCCGGCTTTCCACACATAATGTGGGTCGTTTGACTTTCATCAAGATGAATCAGGCGTGGATCTCTGATGATGTTGTGGCCCCAATTGCCGAGGTCACCGATTAGTTGCCGGTCTACTTCACATTCTTTTTCAAACGAAAATGGTTCTCTTGAAAAAAGATTTTTAAAATGATCATTTCTTATTGTTTAATTTTTTATTCTCAATTCCCAAAAGGTCATTTTTTCTGGTTTTGCGGTGAGGAAACTGTACAAGACACCAATTGAAAAAAAAACGTATTCCATTTACACACTTCATCTTTAAAATTTTTCACACTGTCAATGGTTTTGGGGTCATGGTGCTGTGAGATACAGCTGTAATCAAGGTAATTTGGAACAGAAATTTGGCTTCTAAGTGGCATTTCTCCCTCACAATTTTTAACAGTGGCTGAGAAGTCATTTTTTATAATTTTTTGGGTTATGCTGCGCGTAAAATACAGCTATACACAGGTCCTATTTTAAAAAATGTGGTTCTCAAAAAGACATTTGTTCTTCACAATTGACAACAGTGGCCAAAGGGTTATGTTTTGAATTTTTCGGGGCATGTTGCTGCAAAATACAGCTATACTACAGGTCCTACTATAAAAAATGTGGTTTTCTAACAGATATTTTTTCTTCACAATTGTCAAGAGTGGCCAAAGGGTCATGTTTTGAATTTTTGGGGGCATGTTGCTTGGGAAAACAGCTAATACTACAGGTCCTATTTTAAAAAAATGTGGTTTTAAAAAACATTTGTTCTTTAAAAAATTGTCAACAGGCCATAGGTTTATGTTTTGAATTTTTGGGGGCAGGGTCTGTGAAATCAGCTATACTACGGGCCCTATTTAAAAAAAATGTTGTTTTTTTTTAGCAGACATTTGTTCTTCACAATTGTCAACATGGCAAAGGGGTCATGTTTTAATTTTAGGGGCAGGTGCGTCAAAAAAAAAAAGGAAAAAGGTGGGGACGCTGTTAATGGACACATGCAAAATACTCAAAAATATTTTCTTTACAAGATTTTAACATAGCTAGAAAACCCCTGTATGAGACAACCCATATAATGCAATTAAAAAAAGAGAAACAAAGACAGGTGGGTTTCCCATCCATTTAAAAAATGGTTTTTCTAGAAATTAAACACAAAAAACTTGCTGTACTAAATAGCTGATACAAATTTTCCAGGACATAGTTGGAAAGTATGGGAGCACATTCGCCACCCCCAAGAACAGAGAAAATTTTTCCCCCAACACTTTGAGAAAACGAAAAAAAGAAAGCCAAGAAAAAGGGCCCCGGGGTGGAACGCACATCAAGCCCCAGCATTTCCAAGTGAAGTCAATTGGTCCTCACCAAAACGGATAGGCAAGCGCTCGAGAGGCAAAATTTCTCAAAGGTAAACCCCCCCTCTTGACTTATTTTTGAGGAAGGCTGGAGGTTTAGCTCACCATTCCGCTTCCGCACTCTTTTCAGCACGACTGTTTTCATTGTGCATCATAAGTTCATTTTTGCCGTGTTAAAAGATGATGGACCCAGCCGGTCTCACCACCCAATGTAACTCTTGCCTGCTAGCTAAAACCCGGCGGGTTTAAAGATTTGAAAACCAGCCCCCGGCTCTCGGGGCCCCACCGAGTAATTTCCCCGGGCCCCACTAGTGAACCGCCCTGATCCACGTTTACAGCCTCCCGCCTTGATCAGTAATTTCCTTCAAACCCCCTTTACATAGAATGCAGGTTTAAACAGCCCTGGGTTGGCCTACTGGGGACATCTGTTTGTTTGCTTTTTACATTCTTGAATTCAGTAGAATGGCAATACCTCACCACACAGTATTTGGGAAAAAAGTTGTTTTTAATATTTTTATTTTTTTTTTGCGAAATTTTATGATATGGTCTATAAGGGGGCCCCCCTTGCGGGTTTTGGGGTAGCGGTTACAGGAAAAGGAATCAAAGTCCCTTTCACTAAAAAACTGCTTTAAAAACTACTTTCTTTGGCACTTTTTAATCTTTGGGGCTCAGGGTTTTAGGGTCATTCGCGGTTTCAAACAGGGAAGTCAATGTCCTGTTCAAATAAAATGGTGGTTTAAAAAACTCCTTTTTCCCTCACTTTTTAATTTGGGGCATGCAATTTAAGGGGGGATGCTGCATCCAGGACAGCAAAATCAATTCCCCGTTCAACTAAAATGGTGGTTTTAAAGACTCCTTTTTCAGGCCTTTTTAATCTGTGGGTCAGTAATTTAAAGGGGCAGCGTGGCCAACGGGATAGTCAGTCCAGTTCAACTAAAATGGTGGTTCAAAGACTCCTTTTTTTCCGGCCTTTTTAATCTGTTTTCAACAGGTTTTAAGGGTCATGCTGCGGGGACGGACGGATAGTCAAGTTTCCCGTTCAAATAAAACGTGGTTTAAAGACTCCTTTTAGGGGACTCTTTAAAAATTGGGTCATGTTGATTAAGGGGGATCTGCGGCCAGGCAGGGATAGTCTATATCCGTTTAAAAAATAAAATGGGTTAAAGACTCCTTTTTCTGGCACTTTTTTAATCTTGGGGCAGACAGTTTTGGGTCATGTGGGTACAGATAGGTAAAAGTCAATACCAGGGTTCAATAAAAAGGGTGGTTCAAAGACCCTTTTTCAGGCACTTTCTAATCTGTTGGTCATCAGGTTTGAGGGCATGCTGCGGTACAGGGCAGTAAGTCAATGTCCCCTTTTAACAAAATGGGGGGTTCAAAACTTCTTTTTAACGGCACTTTTTAATCGTGGGTAGACAGTCTTAAAAGGCATGCTGCGGTCCAGGAAAGGATAGTCAATTTCCAGTTCAATTTAAAAAGGGGGTTTAAAGACTCCTTTTTTTCCCGCATTTTTAATCTGTGGGTCATGTGATTTAAGGGTCATGCGGGTCCAGGGAAAGGGATAGCAATTTTTCGTCAACAAAGTGGTCGTTTTAAAGACTCCTTTTTTCAGGCACTTTTTAATCTGTTGGGCAAAAGGTTTAAGGGGCAGCCGCGGGCCAAGACAGGTAAGTCCAATGTCCAGTTTTAAAATAAATACTGCTTCAAAACTACTTTTTCTGGCACTTTTTTTAATCTGTGGTCATGCAGTTATGAGGGCCTGTGGTAAAAAGGAAGGTAAGTCAATGTCCTGTTCAATAAAATGGTGATTCAAATAATATGCCTTCTGGGATTTTTTGTTTGTGGGGCTGCAGTTTAAGGGTCATCTGTTGGGACGGGCAGGAATATTGAATAGTCTTTGACTTTTTTTTTTTAACTCTTGTTTTCCCAATTGCTGCCTAAAATGTAGAGGTATCCAGTTTTTCCTGTTTGGATGTTAATTCCATTCTCCACCCTGTTTTGGGTATAAAAATGAAGCTGTTTTCCTCTCCTGACTTTAATTTGGGCATCAACAAAATTTTTTCGACTGTGGATATCGCCATAAATAATTCCGTATCGACTCGATAAAAGAAGGGTTTACACAATTGCCCCTACTAAAATACTTATTAGGGTCAAGAGAAAAATTGGTGCTTGAAATAAGAAGGAAAATGTAGAGTGGCTGCACAACCATTAGGTTAGTTAATTAGTAGTTACTTTATTAACAAACAACAGGTTTTGCCAAATACAAGCGTCCTCGGGTCCTTGAAGGAAGCCAATATTTAGCTAAATGAGGTGTCCATTCATTGTGCCTTTGAAGACCCCTTCCATTTGATATTTTTTTCTGACTTTACTCACCCATATTTTCTCTACCCTGATAAGTGATTAGTGCTAGGAAAAAGCTAGATGACATCCAAGAGACCCTTGCAAGGAGATAATTCATATATACAGGCAGTCTCCGGGTTACAAACGGGATAGGGACTGTAGGTTTGTTCTTAAGTTGAATTTGTATGTAAGGGGTATATGTATGAAAAGCAATTCCAGCAAAAAACATTTTTGGATAGTACAGGGAACAGTTTTTACATTTGTTTTGCTGTCTGTGCCCTTTTTTAGAAAATTACACCTAATGTTATGTATCTCATGTGCAGCTGTGGCATGCTGGCACTTGGTTATCATGGAGCGTGACTTAGTGTTGAATGTCAACCATGCCCCATAAGTCTCCGTTTGTAACTAGGGGACGTATGTAAGTCGGAACGATGTAAGTAGGGGACTGCCTGTACTTGACTTGGTATTAAGAAATCTACACTATTTAAATCATTTTTTTTTTTAGACTCACGGCTTATTCTTTGGAGTTCTTTCTTCCACTCTACGCTGCTTCTTGACTGAAAAATAATGTATGCATTTGCTGGACTATGTTTGATTGTTGAAAATGCACATAACGGAGCAGTGGGTAAATCAGAGGTGGTATGCAGTGGTTGAAGAATTTATTCCAGGAATTATGGTTTTCCACAGACTGTTTTAGTTTAGAATTAATCCCTTGCCTAGTGTTAAGATGCATGACATGTTTAGCTCATTAAAGATCTTTAAAAAAGAAGCCATGTTTTTCTTACCTGATTCAAACTCTTCAATGTGTGGTATTACACTCTAATCCATCTCTTTCTCCAAGAGACATAGTTAGTGGGGTGCAACACTGATGAATGGATGAACAAGCATATCTCTTTCTCTTCATGACCATATATTAGAATACCACTTTCCCTTCTATGTGTTATGTGCTTGAAGATATTTGCAGTCAGACATCTCAAGCTGGCATTAATGTTTCTATTGATTTGAATGTATCTTGAGCTCACTACTTACATTTGCAGCAACAACTACAAAAAAAACATTTTCATATTTCACAGGTGTTCTGTCTTGCAAAATTGTGGTATATATAAATTTTGAACCACTTTTATTATTAAAAACAATCACCATTTCTAAAATGTGAACGGATTTGTAGAATTCCCTCAACTCTTACAAAAAGCTCTAGACTGGCATATTCTCCTTATCAGTAATCCGTTTCTTCTTTTATGTTTCTTCAAGAGAATAGAATGACACGAAATATGGAAAAAAAACTTGGGAACAGATACATTTGAATATAAAAGTGGTTTCATTTTACACATACCAAATGTGCTAACAGTATGTTATCCAGTTACCAGAAATTTAGAAAGTGGCTCTTGTCTGAATTTTTATTGTTGATAGAGTATGAACAATATAATTATTATTTGGAATAATGCAACAATACAATGTAATAGCTCCTTTGTAAGAACCAAAATCTAAAAAAGATTTTCTTACAATATTGTAATGTGTATATTGCATTTTATTTATTGTTTCACAGTAAAGTCACATAAACAAAAACAGATTTAAAGCTTCGCAACTACAGTATGAAATACTTAAAAATATACTTTTTTACACCAATAATTATTTATTCACAAATAATGAATTTCACCCAGAAATGCAGAGTAAAATATTGTTCTTGAAAATAACAAGTCTCATTTGATATAAATAAGAAAGGTGGAAAGATTAAAGATTCAGTATTAAAATGTTTATTTTTCTTTATTTTTTTAAAAAAGGACCAAGTAAACACATTGGCAATTATGGCATCTGTCCATTGTAGTCATATGTCTACAGACCATATGAAGGTTTTATTTCCAGATGAATTACAATAGTCATAAGATTTAATATATAGTTAATTTACAAACACATAACCCTATGTTGAATGTTGAATGTAGAATGTTGTCTCTTATTATATCAATAAAGAGATTAATAACAGACCTCATGGAGATCATACGCTACCTTAAAACATACACACACTTGTATATATGTACATCTTTCTCTCAGTCTCTAAATAAATAAATAAATAAATATATATATTACATAATATTTATTACAAACACACACCACACACACACACACACACACACACACACACACACACACACAACACACACACACACACACACCACACACACATTTAGAATGTCCATAATAGTCCATAATATAACATTAGCTGAATCCATCCTTTTGTTAATTTCAGGAAAATATAATGTAATCAGTTAGGACTGAACTCCAAGTCCAGTATGGTGTCTCTGATATGTTTTTAGAGAAGAGAGAGTCCAACAGCTGGATTGACTTATGATATCTGGAAACACTGGATGAGTGACATTAAGTCTGCTTTTATACCATCATTTAAAAATCCATAAAGTATGGGTTTTAGGCAACAGGATACCATGCCAAGTAAATGACAGATGCAATAAACTAATTTGAAATGTCGATTGGAAATTAGATTGGCATTAAAGTCAGTTACAAGGTGAAATAGGTGAAGTGGCATCCAACTTACAGCAAAAGTCAAGATCAATACAGTTAGTCTACAAAAAACACGCCTAGATCTCTTTTTTATCCGAGTAATAGATTTAGATACAGAGTTAATGTTGTGTAGCTCAGAATTCTCTTCAGGTTTCATATCAAAGCATATGGGAACTCCTGGTAGATAGACACTTGAAGGTAACGTGTGGACACTAGTGTGAATGCTAGTTGGTAAAGTGTGACTCCTCTCTGTTGTTGACATCTCTGGAATATCACCAGTGTTACTTTCTTGATGTCGTCTTAGTATTGCTGGGACCACACTTGCTGTTTTTTTGCTGTAGCGCTTTCTGTGTTTCCGTACACAAGAATAACTCCATTTTCGACTGCTACAAATTTCCACCTTAGATTGGTTTGTTTTCGGTTGCTGCAGGGTCAAATTGATCATCTCATTTTCTTCAACTTTGACTTCTTTGTTTGGTAGTCTTGAACTTATGCTTCTGCAAACACTTGTATGACTTATGGTTAAACAAAACAATGGCAATATATACTGTACCAGTAATAAAGAAATGGTAAATGCAATTCTATAGGAATCAGCTGGCCAGGACTCAACACACAGATAACTATTCATCAGTGATTCTAAGTTAAATGCTTCTCTCAAATTTATAATTTTATGAAAGACAGGTAGAGGCGAACATATGGTAAAACCAAGAGTCCAGACAGTAGCAATCAAAAAGTATCCATGGTTTGCAGTTAAATTGGTTGAAAGAGGATGTTTTATCATGTGATACCTCACCAAGGCAATGGACATGAGCATAAGAGTAGAAATTAGAACAGAGACACACTGGAGAAAAGGCACAACATGACACATAACTTCACCAAAGATCCATTGATCAAGCAAGACACATGTTAGCGTAAATGGTGAGCAGAACAGCACAACCAAAATATCCGAAAAAGCCAAGTTTCCAATCAGGTAGTTAATTATAGTTTTCTGCTTGCGTTTTCTGAAAATAGCCAGAAGAATTAGGAGATTTCCCATAAATCCAAGCAGGCTTACAAATGTATATAACCCAATTAGAAAGTATCGTATGTCGTCCACACTGCTGTTGTAATCCTCCCAAGCCGGAAAATTAGTGGCTAATGTTGCCGAGGTGCTGTTTTCGTCTTTCATAGCAGTTCTGTTATTTAAGTCTTTTATGTCCAAATCCATTTTTACAGTCCTAAGGCAGAGAGAAAAGCAATTAGTGAATCCATGTTAAAAATCAGCACCGACTTCTAAAAGCTGAAGAATTACTAATTGGTTGCTGGTTCTAATGTTACCAAAGGCCTATTTTATTAAGATACACATTATACACACTACACAAAGAGAGAGCATGCTGCTAATTATAAATGGGGAGCTACACATCTGTTAGTACCACAAATTGTCATAAAAAACAAAGCAGTACATAATAAGGGAGTGCACACCCATAATGACACTTGTCAAAAAATCCTTATCAAACCAAAAAAGGAACACACATCAATACATTTTTTTTTTTTTTAAATCAAGCAAAATAATGGAGTACATTTGGACAGTGGTCCCACCTATGATAAGGCTATGAGAGAACAGTCAAGATCAAAGACAAATAAATGGTCAGTAGAAAATAACACTAGATGGAATCGATGTGTGTAACACTACAATGCAAGTATAATGGAAAACAGGATATGAACATTAAATAAGATGAGTAAAGTGCTTATTTGGTGAAGAAAACATAGTTAAAAAGAACCTGTCACATAGGTTATGCCCCCCTTGATGAGGACAGCACAAGCTAATGACAGACATGCTGTGTCCAGCGCTGTGTTTCTTATTCTGAAAGATGCTGTAGTTTTAGAGTATTTAATGCTCAAATCTGCAGTTTTCTGACAGAAAAGAGTCATGAAAAGAGTACGTTTAATTCATATCCCGCCCACCTGAGGCTAGCCCCGCCCATGTCACAACTGAGTAGCCTATTACTTTGAATTGGTAGAAACATGTAAATAACTGTCAAGTGGGTGGGGCTAGCTTGGGTAGCAGGGCTAACATCCGCTCATGAATAAGCTGGACTCTTTTCTGGCTGAAAACTGCCAGAGTTGAGCATTAAATGCTCTGAAACTATTGCATCTTACAGAATAAGGGACACTGGCGCTGGAAACAGCATGTCTGTCTCCAGCTTGTGCTGTTCTCAGCAAGGGGGGCATAATCTATGTGACAGGTTCTCTTTAAGTCCAAATACAAAACTGCAAAGTCAACAGACATATTGGGAAAATGACTGCTGGCCAAGTCACAAATCTTGTTTCTGATTTTCAGAAAATTCTGTTTAGGCTTTTTCACTTGACAATGTCATATTTGAATGTTACATTATTTGTTTTATTTATCCTACATAAAAATCCAACTTTCCATGATACTTGCATTATTATATATGACATTTGTAATTCGTCCAGTGTTATATCATTCGGGCTATTTATATTTGATGCTGACTTGGTCTTTTGTAGCATTATCACTTACTACCGGTTAGTACTACAGTGGTCCTACTCTATTAAAAAGAAAAAAGTAAGTGAATTGCACTCACAAGTGCAATTGTAAACAGACAGATAATTGTGAGGGTATGGCCACACGGCATAGAGAAAATACAGGTCGGATTCTGGTTTAGAGCCCAACCAGTATTTTATTGTTTTTTTTAACAGTTTTGGGAATGGATTCTGGTCGCAGTTTGTGGATTCGGCTGGTCCCCTGACCATTGAACAGTTCATTTTCTGCTGTAAAACTGGGCGGAAGAATGCACATGTTCCAAGGTTTGAAATCCGACCATCAGAAAATTCGAGCTGTGTAAACTACAGCTTGGTTTTTCTATTGAAGTCTATGGGTTAGTTGACAGTTGGTTTTCAGATGGTGTCAATTTGAGTGTAGTCCTGTGGGGGATTTTGGCAAATTATAAATTAGTAACCACGTTTCACATTTCCAAAAAATACTGTAAAAAATGCAGCCCAAATTGAATTTTGACTATTGACTATTACGTGACATTCCTGATCTGGAAGAGCTCCCAGTGTGGTGTCACTGGTCTGACATCATCTGGTTACCATAACATGGGTAACCCGAACATACTGGTAAACGATGTCGGACATGACATCTGAACAGAAGTGACGTCATACCGGTAGCAGCGGTGGGCCAGTGCCAGTTCAGAACTGTAAGTAAACCCCTAGAAATCCATAAAAAAATCTAGCCCTAACCCAACTTAGGGTTAGTGTTATAGTTAACATTAGAGTAAAGATTAGGTTTAGTTCAGTTTGGCTGAACCATTGTCAAACTGAACAGGGACCTATTCAAGCAACGCTGTCAATATTTTAATATGCATTTATTTAGGAGTTGGAAAAAGTGGCATTAAATGCATCACATTATTTATGGAAGAGTCCAGCTATTTATTAACACTATATTTATGGTACACTGACAATGTACACTGAAAATTGACAGATGTGACTGTGTGCAATACAATTGCATATACATATTTCTAAATAACCCTATTGCAGTATTCCATTTTATTGAAATCAAATGTTTTTCAATCAACTTTTACTTTGAAGGGGTGTTTTTACTATGCTATTTCACAGAGTCTGTTCTTCACTGCTCACACTTCCTGATTAGACTGTGGGTGGTTCTATGGCAGTGATTGGCTTATCAGCTCTACTATTCCTAGCTAAGTTTGTTACAGTGTCATGAGTGCAGGAGGTTTAAAAACTGTAGTGCACAAGGCTACAGAGCTCTAAAGGCTAAAGTTTGCCAGTAACATAGCTAAATAAGCTTCTGTTTTACTCATAATACTCATCAAGTAGTGACATCGCCATGGTCGGACAGGATTTCTGAAACAATGAGTACAGAGAGAGATGTTTGGTATCTAGGGAAGCTTGTGTAAACAAGCAGGAGATAAAATCTCCTCTACCCCCTAAACAAAGCAAAATAAGAACACCAATGTATTTGGTAATAGTTTTTATTTACCTTTGTCTACAAAGGTAAATAAATACTACTGTCAGGATACGTTCGTCTGGGCAGTCTTCCACCCGTTCGTCTGGGCAGTCTTAGCACAACGACCTGCGAGGGTTAAAAATTCTACCCTGGGACCACACTCTGGGAGAGGTGCTGCTCCTGAGCCAGGAGTGACAGCTCTGCAGCCTCTCCCAACTGAGAGTGTGTCCCTCAGGAGCAATCGGAGGGCCCGAACGCCGCACCAATCAGCTGCGGGGGTGGTGTCCAGGCAGATCTCTTAAACCTCCTCATTCCCTCCAGGCTTTGCATGACAAAGGTTTCCCCTAGAGTTCCCTGTGCTTTGTTTTCCTTGACCTCGGCTTGCCTTTTGACTCCATTTTGTTCTCCATTTATGTACCGCGCTCCCGCATTTGTTTTGACCTCGGCCTGTTTCTGACCTCGCTTGTTGCCTCCGATTGTGTACTGCGATCCTGACCGTGTTTGGACCTTGGCTTGTTTCTGACCTTCCACTTGGGGTACGTTTCTTGGCTTATCCGTTACCGACCCGGACTGATTGACTCTGCGTTTTCCCTGACGGCCCTGCACTTAGCAGTGTAGGGGCTGTCATCCAGTTTGGGTCTGCCTTCTAGGGCAGCACGTCAAGTAGGCAGGGACAGTGGGCTGGGTGGCAGTCAGGGCCCAATGCACCTCCTCTGACGTGACAACTACATGTTTAAAGCTAATCATCATGGTTAGAAAACCCCTTTAAGATGAGCTATTATTTATTAACTGATGATTTTGACCTATCACTGCACAGCATTAAATATTTTATGGCTTTTTTATACTGGTATACTATCACTACTATTATACTAATACTATTCTTAGTACATGTGGCTAGCCTGGTACTTGTCTAAAACAAAATGACAATTCCACATGTTATAAGGCCACTGTAGTTGTTGCATGCAGAGCTATTATGGTTTTTTTTATGCAAAGTTGTTAGCATTCCAAAAGCCATAACTATAGAATGTAACTATGGAGATTGGAAAACTTGCATTTGTGACCAACTCCTATAGTTCAGGACTACTCAAGTCCCACTAATTGAGTTGCTTGCCCCATGTCTGCCAATTAGTCAAGAGGGCCATGTTATGTGCATGTTAGTTCTGTTGACACTTGTATGGTAGTAATGTACATTAGCTGACTGATAAAAGCATGTATGCATGCTGTGATTCTGTGATTAAGTGTTTCTATGTTTTCATTTAATTTTCTTTCTTGTGTTGATGTATGGATTTTTTTAAAAATCATGAGCATGCTACTCTTTTTTCTTTATATTGTATGTAGACTGGCGGGATATGAGTACCAGGGATGCTTTTAGTCCCATTTCAGCCCTGTAGGGGAGTATCTGTAGCTCACACATGGCATAGGCACATTTATGGCATATTAAATTGCTATATAATGTGTGTTTGTTGTGTTGGTATGACTATAATCTCATCAGAAAATCTGGCCATAGGCACGATTGTTAGATCAAAAAGTGGCTTACATACACGATAAAGCTTACCCACCTATACAGTATCTAATTTTCATTGTAAGTTTTTTTTCTAATATAATAGTATTTCCTTCAAGAGGTTTTCTCACCATGATGTTTCACAGAGCTACAGCCAGCTTCAGACTTACACTTTCTGGTCAGGATGTGGGTGGTTCCATAGCAGTAATTTGTGTATCAGGTCTTCTCCTCCTAGCTCATTCTTTTAGAGTGCTGGAAGTTTGTAAATAGCAGGGTACAAGGCTACAGAGCTCTAAGGACTAAAACTTGTCATTAAATGAGAAGGGAGTGACTCACCATGGACTGACTGATGGCAGCTTAGACCAATGATAAGAGAGAGCAAAGAGAGGTGGTCAGCAATTTAGAGAAACTTGTGTACACTAGCAGTAGATAAAATCTTATTCATCTCTTGATAAATCAATCAATGTATTTAATAATAGTCTTCATTTACCTTCCCCTACATGATAAAAGCTAATCATTGTGGTGAGAAAACCTAAAGTAAATGATAAGACATACTACATGAAATAAGGAATCGATTATAAAGTAGTTGCTTGTGCTATCAGGCTGTTTTCTGTTAACAGCATTGCTAAACCTAATTATATGTTTTTAAACTTGTAAAGAACATATTGTCCTTGCTTGACAATGTTTATCATGATAACATCTCCTACCATCTGATTTAGTGTTGTAGCGATTGCAATGGCTATCGAGATCGATCGTAGTCGATAGTCGGCCCGCTATCGATAAGTTTTTCGAATAGTGAGCATCGATTATGCGCGATTACCATAAAGTCTATGGCGAGCAACAACACCTTCATTATATACACCCTAAACAATGCTGGAGAAGCTGAAATTAAACATCCACCACAGTCAAATGGATACGTCTACATCTTACGCAAACACCAACTTAGGTTATAAAAGTCACAGAAAAAAATCAACAGACCATTTAACTAACCCTGTCTTGTACCACCCGCCTGAACCTAAACCTGCATCACCACAAATTAGAAAAGTCCAGAAGGCGTATGATTTTGAACCATCATGATACAATTGAAACTGGACATAGTAATATCCCTGTCCTGGAACGCAGCATGACCCACAAAACCTGCATGACCCCCAACATTTAAAAGTGAGACGGAAAAAAGGAGTACTTTCAACCACCATTTTAATTTTCACTGACATTGACTATCGCCTGTCCTGGGCCACACATGAGCCCCTCAAACCTGCATTACCCCCACAATTAAAAAGTTCCGGAAAAAGTAGTCATTCAACCACCATTTTAGTTTTCAACTGGACATTGACTATACCTGTCCTGGGCCACTGCATGAAAGCCACAAACCTGCCATGACCCCCACATTTCAAAAGTGCCCGGAAAAAGGAGTCTTTCACCCACCATTTTAGTTTCACTGGACATTGACTATACCTGTTCCTGGGCCACAGCATGAGCCCAAACCTGCCATGACCCCCAACATTTAAAAAAAAAAGTGCCGGAAAAAGGAGTCTTTCAACCACCATTTTAGTTTCACTGTACATATACTATAACTGTCCTGGGCCACAGCATGATCACCAAACCTGCATGACCCCCACATTAAAAAGTGGCCGGAAAAAGGATCTTCAACCAGAACCCACCATTTTAGTTTTCACGTGGACATTGACTAAACCAGTCCAGGCCACAGCATAGCCAAACCTGCATTGACCCCCACATTTTAAAAAAGTGACGGAAAAAGTGAGTCTTTCAACCACCAAATTAGTTTCACTGGACATTGACTATCCCTGTCCTGGGCCACAGCATGAGCCCCAAACCTGCATGACCCCCACTTTTTAAAAAGTGCCGAAAAAGGAGTTTCTTTCAACCACCTTTTAGTTCCCTGGACATTGACTATACCTGTACTGGTCCACAGCTACCCCATATACCTGCATGACCCCCCACATTTAAAAAGAGCCGGAAAAAGGAGTCTTTCAACCACCATTTTAGTTTCACTGGACATTGACTATACTTTCGCTGGGCCACAGCATGAGCCCCAAACCGCATGAACCCCCACATTTGAAAAAGTGCCTGAAAAAGGAGTCATTGCAACCACCAATTTAGTTGCACTGGCCATTGACATACCAGTCCTGGGCCACAGCATGACCCCAAACCTCATGACCCCCACATTTAAAAAGTGCCGGAAAAAGGAGTCTTTCAACCACCATTTTAGTTTCACTGGACATTGGGGGGACTATACCTGTCCTGGGCCACAGCATGACCCCAAACCTGCATGACCCCACATTTAAAAAGTGCCGGAAAAAGGAGTCCTTTCAACCACCATTTAAGTTTCACGGACATTGACTATACATTCCTGGGCCACAGCATGAGCCCCAAACCTGCAATGACCCCCACATTTAAAAAGTGCCTGGAAAAAGGAGTCTTTCAACCACCATTTTAGTATTCAACTGGAACATTGACTATACCTTCCTGGCCACAGCAAGACCCAGCCGGAGTTACAGTGGGTGCGGTGAAGTCACCAGGCTGGCGTCCGCATCTATTAACACGCATGGTTAAAATGCCCTGATGCATCAGCAGAACGAAAACTGTCTGCTGAAGCAGAGTGCGTGAAGCGGAAGTGTGAGAACTCCACACCTTCCCTGTACACAGTAAATACCTAGGGTAGCGCTAGCCCCTCCGACAGAGTTGGACCAAATGAGCTACACGACTTGCATGGAAAAACTGGTGGATAACGCTCCTGTTAAGCACGCCAGGTGCCCTTTTATCTTGTGCATACTATTTCTCATATTAAAAACCTCAACGTGCTGGAGGAAATGGACCTCTGTACATTGTTTCTCTGTCTGGCACCAAACTCCATGTCTCTGAAAAACCTACAACTGGTCAAGTATATTCCTGTACCTCCCTTGTACAATTCCAGAGAATTTTTTTAAACCGCTATTAAGTACATGCAAGTTTTTGAGTACTAAAAATCTAGAAAACAACATTATATAAATAGGATGGAATCCCACCATGTCTTGTATCTCTTTTATTTTCATAGTATGAAATGGGGTTGTCTCAATACATGGATTGATAGCTATGTTAAGATCATTCAAAAACAAGTCCTTTTGCAATATGTGGTCCAAGTAACAGTGTCCTACCTATTCCTGTTTCTGAACAGCACCATCACCCTTGACCACATCTGACAATGTGCAGAACAAATGTCAGTTTAGAAACAACATTTTTTTAGTAATAGGACCTGTAGTATAAAGCTGCATGTCACCGCAAAATGCCCCCAAAAATTTCAAAGCATGACCCTTGAGCCACTTTGGTCAATTGTGAAGAACAAATGATCTGTTAGAAACAACATTTTTTATAATAGGACCTGTAGTATAGCTGCATGGTCACAGCAAAATGCCCCACCAAAAATTCAAACAGCATGCCCTTGCGGCCACTTGGTCCATTGTGAAGAACAAATGTCTGTTAGAAACAACATTTTAGGAATAGAACCTGTAGTATAGCTGCATTGCACAGCAGAAATGCCCCCAAAAATACAAAAAATTCAAAGCATGACCCTTGAGATCCACTTAGTCAATTGTGAAGAACAAATGTCTGTTAGAAACAACATACATTTTAGAATAGGACCAGTAGTATAGCTGCATGTCACAGGCAAAATGCCCCCAAAAAATTCAAATGAGCATGACCCATGAGCCACTTTGGTCAATTGTGAAGAACAAAATGTCTTATATAAACAACATTTTTAGAATAGACCCTTAGTATAGCTGCATGTCACACATAATGCCCCCAAAAAATTCAAAGCATGACCCTTGAGCCACATTGGTCAAATATAGAAGAACAAAAGTCTGTTAGAAACAACATTTTTTTATAATAGGATCGAGTAGTATTGGCTGGCTTTCAAAGCAGCATGACCCAAAAAATATAATAAATGACTCACAGTCCACTGTAAAAAATGTGAGAGGATAAATGCCACTTAGAAGCCACATTATCTATCCAAGGGACCATAATTTTTTAAATAGCTGTATCTCACAAGCAACATGACCCCAAAAAATTATAAATATGACTTCTCAGCCACTATTTAAAATTGAGAGGGAGAAATGCCACATAGAAGTCACATTTCTGTTCCCAAAGACCATGAAATAATTGCTGTATCTCACAGCAACATGACCTCAAAACCTGTGACAATGCGAAAACTATCTGTAAGATAAAAAGTGAGTAAATGGAAGACGTTGTTGTCATGAAACCTTGTGTTGCTGTCTTTTACAGTCTGCCTCACAGCAAAACCATCAAAAATGAACTGTTGGGAAAAGAGAATAAAAATTGCATTAAGAAATGATCATTATAAAAAAAAGATTCAAGAGGACCCATTTCTGTTTGAAAAGGAATGGAGAAGTAGACCGGCAACTAATCGGTGACCTCGGCAATTGGGGCCACAAATCATCAAGAGATATCCATGCCAGATTCATCATGATAGAAAGTCAAACGATCCACATTATCTGTGGAACGCCGATTGCGTTTGTCTGTAATGACGCCTCCAGCTGTGTCTGAGTGTCCGCTCAGATAAGACGCTGGGCTGCTGGGCAGGACAAACACACTCAATGGCGTGACGAGCCAGCACGGGCCAGACGTGCATTTTGGATACCCCGAAGTCAATTGGGTCCGGAACACAAGCAAAAACAACGGTGTTTGAGACGCAGATAGTCTGCACCATGATCTTAAATTAAGCAGAATCTCTGTGTGATGGATGTGTGCCCAGCATTTCAACGTTGGTGAGGTGGTAAACAAAGATTGCCCAGAGGCACCCATTCGCTTCTGCCACCGGTAGCCTGCTGCTGCCGCTAAACGCTACTTGGCACTCTACTGCTGTCACGTCGCTGATGTTTGTTCCAGGCCGTGACATATTGGGGAACCGGAAGCAGACTCAAACAGATGACTCCAGTTAATCAATCAGCAAGGTCTCCCAATTCCTGCATATTAATCTCTAATTGGGTGGGTGGAAGGAAAGGTGCAATTTTTGAGTTTTGTACCGGGGATCCAGGAGGGTGGCCACCCAGTAACTGTTGTTCATTTTGATGCCCCCCCCCCTTAATGCGAGGATCATGTTGAGGAAATGGAGCAATCCCAAGCACACATGTGAGAGATGAGCCTTTGATTTCCCAAGCCCTCTGGGTCGAGGGGTCCACACAGGGAATCCCTAGCAACTGATCTTCCTCATCGTCCTCCTCCTCCTCAAAGTCGCGCCCACCTCTTGCCAAGGCAGGGACGTCGGTAACATCGTAGTCTAGGAATACCTCCTCCTCCTCCACCTCCGCTGGCCCTTCCGGCACAGCTTCAACACAGCCTGGCTTGCCTGAGATGATCAACCCAGAGAGCTGATGCGCCAACCTTGCACACTCTGGACCCCGACCCAATGCCTAATGAATACCGATGGAAATTGTGTGGAAACTGTCGGGCCTTTGTGGATTTGACGGAGAGAAATGCTCCTGTCCGCATCTGTGTCCGTCTCCCTCCACCACCGTCCGCTGGCGGGAACCTGTTGATGCAGAGTGTCCACGATACGTTCCAGAACTAATTATCACCAACCATGCTCATGCTGACAAGGGCATTGTCCGCATCTGACCCATTATGTGGTTGCTTTTTTTTTTTTTTTTATCTTTCAAAACTGGGGCAAGGATGGTGCAGAGCTCTATCACCTGCCATCCACTTCTCTGTGGTTCAACACCCCTGGTCCGTACCGCTCGCTTGTCAGGCCTATGTGTCACTTCGTACTTGCGTAATTGCATTGCGCTGCTAGCCACAATCGTGGAGCATGTGGAGGTGAATTGCCAGCCGGTTTTGCCACGTCAACAATGGTTGACGGGGGAGGCCGAGCTGACGCTAGCAGAAAACTCAGCCAGGCGGGATGAAGACAGGGAGCTAACGGCGGAAGTGCGAACTCAGCACCATCGAGCCATTCTTCAGCAAGCAGTCAGACCCGGGTAGCTCTTTAGAAAATTTTGGACGACAAGGATCAGAGACAATGTGCCAGGCAAGGGATGTGCACAGCCTACCGATCATAGGGCGGCAAGCATATTCGCCCGTTATTCAGCACACCACCTGCCTGGCACAAGGTTTCTTGTCACCCAGCCAACCAGCGCTCAGTCCTCTTTGCTTATAGCCGTCCACAGCTCCCTGTGACCTGATGGTGTGGACGGTCTCCAAGGCAAATTAAATTCAACACGGCCTGGTGCTCTGGGCACGTGATTCCACCAGAGGACCATGGGGGAAAGAGCCCTGCAACCGTCCCCAGCAGTTTTAGAAGAGCGAGCGCCGAGCCTAAGCCACCGTCACCACCCAGAGACATCCACCCAGCTCACCCCAGTGAGCGACACTAGAGATATAGCGCCTTGGCGTGCTTACTGAGTTCCATGAGTCGGTGGTGAGATGGACTTTTTCCGGACACAGAGCAGACACAGCCGCTTGAATTTTAAGATGACACGATGGCGGCCAGGGTCAGGGACGGCTTTTCTGGCAAAGAAATGCCCTGCTCGCATTGGGTATGGGGGCAGTCGAGGGCCATGGACGTTGGGCGGAACCCATCTGTGTCCACCAGTCGAAAGGCAACATTTCCAGGCCAAAAAGCCTGGCAATGCCGACATTCAGGCTTTTGGGCTTTGGGATGTTTGGTTAAAGTGTTTCTTCTGTCCAACCTGGAAGACAGAAGGCTGGGCAGTAGAATGGCCGCTGTAACGGCGTGCAGGTCGTCAAAGCGCGAAGGAGATAGGGGTAGGAATGGGTCACTGGTGGTGCTGGTGGTACACGGCGACGGTGGAGGCTGAAGCGGAGGCTGATCCCTGATCAATGACATCAGAATACATGGGCAGTGGAGAACGCTTGGTGTGGCGGAAGGAGGAGAGGCGTGAGACAGAGGTTGGACAGTGGTTGGAGGCCGGCGTCGGTCTGCCTTTTTGGCCAAGTTAGTTCCCTCCAATTCATCTCATGCATCGCTTTTCATGTGACCTAACCATGATTTGTGGTGATAACCACTTAAGGTTCTTGCCTCTACTTATGCTTATTACGCAAAGGCGGCATATGACATCGCTGGTGAATCAGAGGGCTTTGCTCAAAGTAAGCCCAGCTTGAAGAGGATCCTGGACCTTTTTGACGCGAAAGCGAGGAGCGGCGGTTTTGGCGCTGACCAGAGCTGGCGGAATCAAATATCAGCAGACTTCTGCGACCGGCACTCTCCCCGTATGTTTGTGCGGGACCCGTATTGACACTACCCCATCGTCTCCTCTCGACCCACTGAAAAGCGCTCGCAAGCAAAATTCTGCTGCGGAAAACCAGACTGGATTCCGCAATGTCGTCATCATCCATCATCAGCAAACACAGGTGACTTGTCGTCCTGACTTTCTTCTGCATCCAGAAGCTTGCGGGCACAAGCAAGGGGCACTGCAAGGCGTTGCCGACCGCGGCCGGGATTTTTGCCGATTGACCGGCTTCCTTCACCTCCATCTGGTGGCATCAGTAACTGGGTCTTCATAGCAGACTAAATCATCCCTACTTGATTCTTTTAACATGCCTTCTGACCCCAACCCGCATTTTGTCATCAAATAGGTCTTCAGACAATGGATTAAACCACAGTGGTGGGTACACGATTGACATTTGGGCTGCTTCATGTTGGACGGATGCTGATGATGCTGTGATGACGACATTTGTGGCCAGTGACTGCGAGGTACGAGGATGTAAGACTGCTAGATGCAGGTTGCATTAACCACAGAAGGACAGATTGGTCGACGATGTGACGTTAACTTAGATTCAACATGGCCCCTGACCCTAGCGATGACAGGCCTGACGGTCCTGGCAACTGACGATCCCAGGGCATGCTGTTGTCGCCAGCACCTGGAAGGAGCACCTTCTCTCGTACCTCTACCTCCATGTGCTACCACCCCCCTCTTTGCTTCAGCATACCCACCTGCATTTCGCTCCATGTCCAGAAAATATAAAAATATGAGAAGGTTGGATTAAGTTTTGGAAAGTCTTACTTATTAAAAGCCGGCCAAAATCAAATCACAGCTATCTCCCAAATCCCTCTAATCAAAACAAAATTGCTGGATTCAAATGTTAACTGCAAGTTTCTATCAACTAAAACTCTGGACTGGGCCCAAAATTCCAAAAAAAACACGTATCCTGTTAGTTTTATATGTATATAAATGGTAATTTTTTGCACCTTTCAATTCACCTGTGAATATAGAATAGCTGTTTAAGATTTACGTCAGAAGCGCGTCCAAAGAACTACTGGGTGCAACAAAAGTCCAAAAAGACACGTACAGGTTATGTTTTGGATAAAATAAACTGTAATTTTTAGCACCTTTCAATTCACCTGTGGTGAATATAGAATTGCTGTTTTAAGATTTACGTAGATGCTTGCGTCAAGAACAGTACGGTGCGCAAAAGTCAAAAACACGTAACTGTTAATGTTTTCGTATAATACACGGTATTATTTGCATCTTACAATTCACCTGTGAATATAGAATTGCTGGTTTTTAAGATTTACGTAGATGCAGCGTCACTGAACGTACTGGTGCGCCAAAAAGTCAAAAACACGTAACTGATATGTTTTGATATAATAAACTGTATTTTTTGACACCTTTCATTCACCTTGTGGTGAATAAAGAATTGCAGTTTTAAGATTTACGTAGATGCTGCGTTCAATGAACAGTACTTGGGTGCGCAAAAGATGAAAAACCACGTAACTGTTTATGTTTTTATATAGATAAAACTGTATTTTTTTGCACCATTTCAATTCACCTGTGGTGAAGTATAGAATTGCAGTTTTAAGATTAACGAAGATTCTGCGTTCAATGAACATTAAGGGTGCGCAAAATCAAAAAAACACGTATCTGTTATTTTTCGTAAAAATAACACGGTATTTTTTTGCACCGCCTTTCAATTCACCTTTGGTGAATAATAGGAATTGCTGTTTTAAGATTTACTAGATGCAGGCGTCAATGAACAGAACGGGATGCGCAATGGTCAAAAAACACGTAACTGTATGTTTTGATATAATAAACTGTATTTTTTGCAACCATTCAATTCACTCTGTGGTGAATATAGAATTGCTGGTTTAAAGATTTTAGTAGATGCTGCGTCAATGAACAGTACTGGGTGCGCCAAAGTCAAAATACACGTATCTGTTATGTTTTCGTATAATACACGGTATATTTTGCACCTTTCAATTCACCTGTGGTGAATATAGAATTGCTGTTTTAAGATTTACGTAGATGCTGCGTCAATGAACAGTACTGGGTGCGCAAAAGTCAAAAAACACGTAAAGTGTTATTTTGATATAATAAACTGTATTAATTTGTGGCACCTTTCAATTCCACACGTGGTGAATATAGAATTGCTGTTTTAAGATTTACTTAAGATGCTTTCGTCAATGAACAAGTACTGGTGCGCAAAAGTCAAAAAACACGTAACTGTTTAATGTTTTCGTTATAATACATGACGGATATTTTTTGCACCTTTCAAAATTCACCCTGTGAATATAGAATTGCTGTTTTAAAGATTTACAGTAGTTGCTGCGTCAATGAACAGTACTGGGTTGCTCAAAAGTCAAAAAACACGTAACTGTTTTATGTTTTGATATAATAAACGGTATTTTTTGCACCTTTCAATTCACCTGTGGTGAATTATAGAAATGCTGTTTTTTAAAGATTTATCGTAGATGCAGGCGTCAATGAACAGTACTGGGTGCACAAAGTCAAAAAACACTTAACTGTTAAGTTTTATATAATAAACTGTATTTTTGCACCTTTCAATTCACTCTGTGGTGAATATAAATTGCTGTTTTACAGATATTACGTAGATTGCAGCGTCAATGAACAGTAACTGGATGCGCAAAAGTCCAAAAAACACGTAACTGTTATGTTTACGTATAATACACGGTATTTTTTGCACCTTTCATTTCACCTGTGAATATCGAATTGCTGTTTTAAGATTTACGTAGATGCTGCGTCAATGAACAGTACTGGGTGCGGCAAAAGTCAAAACACAAACGTAACGTTATGTTTGATATAAATAAACTGTAATTTTTTGCACCTTTCCAATTCACACTGTGGGTGAATATGAGAATTTGCTGTTTTAAAGAATTACGTAGATGCGCTGCGTCAATGAACAGTACTGTGTGCGCAAAAGTAAAAACACGTAACAGTATTGGTTTTGAATATAATAAACTGTATTTAAATGCACCTATCAATTCACCTGTGGAGAATATAGAAATGCAGTTTTATGATTTACGAAGATGCTGCTGGCGTCACTGAACCGTACTGGGTGCGCAAAAGTCAAAAAACACGTATCTGTTATGTTTGCGTAAAATACACGGTATTTTTTGCACTTTCAATTCACCTGTGTGAATATAGAATTGCTGTTTTAAGATTTACGTAGATGCTGCGTCAATGACAGTACTAGGTGCGCAAAAGTCAAAAAAAACACGTATCTGTTATGTTTTCGAATAATAAACGAATTTTTTGGCACCATTCAATATCAACTGTTGTGAATATACGAATTGCTGTTTTAAAAGATTTACGTAGATGCTGCGTCAATGAACATACTAGGTGCGCAAAAGTCAATAAACACTAACAGTTATGTTTTTGATATAAATAAACGGTATATTTTGCACCTTTCAATTCACCCTGTGGGTGAATATAAGAATTGCTGTTTTAAGATTTACGTAAATGGCTGCGTCAATGAACGTGACTGGGTGCGCAAAAGTCAAAAAAACACGTATCTGTTAAGTTTTTTCGAATAAATACAGAGACCACTTATATTTGCACCTATTCAATACACCTGTGGTGAATCTAAGAATTGCTGTTCTTAAGATTTACGTAGATGCAGCGGTCAAAGAACAGACTGGGTGGCGCAAAAGTACAAAAAAAACACGTAACTGTTAATTTTTGATATAAAAAACTGTATTTTTGCACCTTTCAATTCACCTTGGTGAATATATGAATTCTGTTTTAAGAATTTACGTAGATGCTCGCGTCTTTGAACAGTAACTGGGTGCGCAAAAGTCAAAAACACGTAAACTGTTATTTTTGATATAATAAACTCGTATTTTTTGCACCTTCAAATTTTTCCAAATGACCTGTGGTGAATATAGAATATGCTGTTTTTAAGATTTAAGCGTATATGCTGCGTCAATGAACAGTACTGGGTGCGCAAAAGTCAAAAACACGTAACTGTTATGTTTTCGTATAATACACCACAACGTAATTTTTGCCCTTTCCAATCAACCTGTGGTGAATATAGAATTGCTGTTTTAAGATTACGTAGATGCTGCGTCAATGAACAGTACTTGGGTGGCGCAAAAGTCAAAGAAACTACGTAACTGAGATGTTTTCGGTAACATACACGGTATTTTTGGCAACAAACAACTTTGGCTGAAGTGCTGACTACAAGATTGCAGTGGATGTAATTAATTGCAAGGTTTGAAATAAAAACAGTCACAGGTGTAATGGGTACAATAGAACACCTCTCAGAAATGTATACTGATAATAAAAAGGGGAGTTTTGCAGCTAACAAAAGAAGACTCAGTTCTAGAAATTGATGTTTTACTCCAAAATAAGTTTCAGACAGCCCAATATCCCAGGAAATACTTCAATAGCAAACTGTTAATAAAAAAGATATTCCACTACAATATCTACACTAAGTCTTGGTGAACTTTATCCAATGTTCTTTATTGATAGAGCTTGTCTGTGTTCGCCCGCGGGGGCCCCCCCCCCCCGCTCCCTCCGCCGTGACTTTACCGTTAATGCTGCTTTAAAATTCTCTAGCTAACTACATAAAATGTTAAAATCTCTAAACTAATAAATTGGAGAGGAATCACAGCTAATAGCATGAGTTTCTACTGTGCAGAAATAGACTAATTTTCCTGCGCTGTGTGGCCACAGCAGAGCGCACCGTCCTTCCCTATGAGAACGCAGAGAGACACACTGAGAGCTGAAACAGGAAACACTGTTTCTAAGTAAAACGAGTCATGTGATTTTTTCCAGCCAATCGCGACCATACACATCCCAGTCATGAGTCGCACACACATCTCACCCTGCTTATTCTATAATATGATTTGCTGGCCGCCAAAATTACAGGAAGCGCCGAAAAAGGCGCATCTTAATAGATGATGCCAGATTTTAACCTTAATTATCGAATGATCTGGAAATTTCGATCACCATAAAAACCTTGCCGATTTCAACTTTGTCGATAAAAATCGCTCAACACTACTCCTGATCACATACAGTACCAATATTCTCTTCCACTATGAGGCACGTATCAGGAGATTTAAGTAAACTTCAGCAATCCTCTTCAATTTCAACCAAGTAACATTGTAAACATTGCAATTCAGCTTAATTAACAAAAAAAATATTGCAATACTAACAATTTCTGTAGTGTATTCAGTTGCGATATATTTATTCACGGTTAACAGTATTTTAAGTATCTGCCAAGTCTCCTTATCATTCCCACGTTTTACTTTTTACTCTAAAGACTGCATTTCCTAGGGGGTTCTGCTTTTGTTATTAAAACCATGTAACACTTTAATCCAGATATGAAAGTGTTATTTATCCACTTTTGGCTAATAGGAAGGTTTGCAGGTGAACCAAGGAATTGTCACAATATACAAGATGACATAGCCTTAAAGGGATTTTCTAAGCCAGCTGTTTCACTGGCTCCCAGGCAGTTTTACACCCACTCTGTCTCCTCAGGTTGTGGGTGGTTCTACAGCAGTGATTAACATATATTAACTTCAAGCCCTTATTCTGACAGAGCAGGAAATTGTTATCTCTAACAAGATTACAGATAAAGCCATGCTTTTCAGTCCTTACAGCACATATACCTTTTGTTGACTGCAGCTAATCTTGTAAATTAAATTAGTTCACTCAGAGCTCAGTCCTGTCATTCTGTCCTTGGAGATGATATCAGTCCCTGCTTTCAGCTAATGAGATAACAGACTTCCTTCTGGTATGCAGGTTACCATAGAAACCTGTGTGCAGTCAAAGAGCTGCTAAAATTTCACGACTAAAATAAAATCTATTGACCAATGTATTTAGAAAATGTCCTTAATTTTGAAAGCTAATATTCGTAGTGAGAAAACCCCTTTAAAGGGGTTACATGTGTGTCTTATCATTAACTTTCTTGAAATTCTAACTCCTTGCCACCACAGTTACTTTTGTCCTTAATGATGGAACATGACATAATGGCCCTTATTTTTTGTTTCTTTCATCCAAGAGCCATAACTCTTTAATTTTTCAAAATAGCCATTTGAGAGCTTGATTTCTGTGGTATGAGTAGCATTTTGTATTAGCATAATCTTGGATTACATCTAGCCTATTGAGAAACGTTCATTATGTCTTTTTGGGAGAGAAAAAGAAAACAGCAATTCTACCATTGTTGTTTAAGTTTCATATTGCACATCATTCCCAGTCAGTAGCAATACAAAATTTAGATTACTTTTGCACAATAATCATCACCCTATCTAGAGAGCCAGGACATTTTTTATTTTTCCATTAACAGAAAAGGGTTTGTTGTGAAACAATCTGACAATTTGTACTTTCTTTGCTATTTCAGACATAAGGTGGAATGGTGCAGGCTACTTCTCTCAGAATTTAGAATACAGTATTAAATAGAATGGCATTGCATGTGATAGAAAGCACCAGCAAACAAGTATTTTCACATGGAACACTCTAATTTTTTGA
>JAODAL010042010.1:0-35285 GCA_025379985.1 Phyllomedusa bahiana
TTTTAAGGAACTCCCACCTACCTCTAACTTTGCCCATTTGGTGCCAATTGGACCTAAACCTGATTCCATCAGCCCCACCCGCAATCGTAAACCCGATCCGCATATGTCGAACTCGGGGCCCCGGGTAAAAAACATACTGTTCGACACCCGGCTTTGTGGAGTTGCCCCTCTGTCCCCTAAAATTGAGTCCCCAACTCTAGCCCCGTCTAGCCTGATGCACTCCTATTCCCCACCTTACGGGAGCAGACGGGGGTGTGTCTGCTGCAGCAACGTATTTTCTGAACCGACATCCCCCCTCACCCCAACTGAAAAATTTGGGTGGGGTTTCCAAATCAGGACTAGCTTCCTGACACTTTTTCCATCTACCCTTCTTTTTGACTTTTACCCATCTACTGTCTTAGTTGTTTACAAAAAATCAAAACGGGCAGCAAGCAAGATTTTTACTTAAGTTGACTTTTGCCCCCGTGTATTGGTAAAGATCTCTGCCTGTTGCAGTACAATGTGGGTCAACACCATTGAAGAAAAGTAAAACCTGCTTGCTTTCAATGTAATTTGTGTGTAAAACACTAATAGACATAACAGGTGCTTGTGTCAGTGAACGTTGGGTATAGAGTTGACATCTTTAACTTGGGTGATAGCTATAATAAAAAAAAAATCTTTTTTTTAATAGCGCCAACAATTCCGCAGCATTTTTACAATATAAGGGAAAAAACCCCCACAGACAATCAAAAATTACATTAAAAAAAAAGTTTCTGAAAAATAAACACGGGGGTGGGGGGCCCTGCTCGCAAGAGTTAAATCTTTATGGTGTAGGGTGAAACAAAAGGTGAAATGTTTGGGTTTTTACAATGGCCCGCCATGTTACAAAAAGGGGGGTTTAGTATACATAAAATGTGGCTGAACCTCCCCCCAACCATTACACATATACAATAAGTGCCTGTGGTGCCAAAAGTGCAGGAAGTACGAATCGTAAGAATTTGGGGGGGTTAAAATTTGGGTCTTGGTCGGCTTGTCTAAGAAATATTTTTCAGAGCCATTTAAAACTGTAGGGTTGTGAGTGTCCCTGATCACAGGGGAAACATTTTTCCGAAACGGTGCAAACGTAAAAAATCTTGGAGACGGGCATGGGAGGTTTGGATGGGGGAGGCGGTAGTTTGATCGACAGAGCGGGAGAACGGTGGGTGGTAGACAGAGATAAGGGGAGGAATGATGGGGGTGCAGCATTTTGTGGAAGCCTTTATGTGGGAGTGATGATTTTTTTGATTCTGTACTGAATAGGCAGCCATGAAGACTGACACAGGTAGGGCATCATATAGGGGCGGAAAGAAAGACAAGCTGGCTGCTGCATTCAGGACAGATTGCAGAGGGAGAGTTTTTACAGAGAGGAAGACCAACAAGTGGGATTTACAGTAGAAAAGACGAGAATAAAATAAGGCAGTAATGAGATATAGTTGTTTTCCACAGTGAAAAATGGACGTTTCTGGAGATTTTCTTGAGGTGCAGTTAAAAGGGGACGGGCAAGGGTTTTGATAAGGGGGGTAAGGCAGTCAAGTCTAGAAATCCCCCCAGACAGGGGCCTGTGCCTAGGATTAGGTTTTGTACCCACACTGAGAGAGAAATAGCAGGGTGAGGGGGGTTTAGTAATTGGTGGGATGACAGAAGTTCAGTCTTAGTGAGGTTTGTTTGGAGAAGAGAGAGGACATGATGTCAGAGACAGCGGACAGACAGTCACGGGGGGGTTTTGTAGAGGGCAGGGTGATTCTCGGAGGAATGTTAGTTGAGTGTCATCAGCGTAAGATGGGACGGAAGAAAAATCTACTAGGTTTGTCCAATGGGGGCTGTGTAATAAAAAAGGGGAGAACCAAGAACGGATCCCTGGGGAACTCCGACAGCAAGAGGGAGAGGAGAGGAGTAAACCGGGAAAAAGAGACACTGAAGGAGCGGTCAGAGAGGTAGAAAAAGAACCAAGGAGAGCGGGGGTTTCCCGGATACCGAGGGCGGGCATGTTAGGGGGAGGTGGTGACAACAGATCAAATGCGCGAGAGATCCAGAAAAGCCAATGATAGTTACCCCCGCGATTTTGCGCAGGGGTCATTTGAAATTTAGAAAGAGCAGTTTCTTGGAGGGAGGTCGGGGAAAACCCAATTTGCAGAGGGTCTAGAAGAGAGTTAGCGGGGGAAAGCGGACAGGCGAGAGTAGACCAAGCGTTCCATGAGTTTGGGATGAAAGGAGGGTTAAGAACTGGTCGGTATTGGGGCGCAGGGGGGGCCAGGAGGGCTTTTTTTTGTAAGGGGTTTAACAGCGTGTTAAGGAGGATGGAAATCCCGTGGGGAAGAGAGGTTCCCGATTTATGAGGTGATAGAGACAGCTGGAGAAAGGACTACAAAGGGGGAGGGGAAAGGGTCACTAGAGCAATTTTGGGGGGGCGAGCAGACCCGGAGAAAACCTGGACACTTTCTTCTTCGATGCGGGTCAAGGGGCCGGAGCAGATTAGAGGACGTGCGGGAGGGAAAGGAGGGTGTTAATTGGGGATTGTGATGTGATGTTTTGCCGATGCTGTCAATTTTTCTTTGAAGTGAGTGGGCCCGGCTTCGCACAGAGGTCAGTGACCAGGGCCAGCTTTGGGCCTGAGGAGGGAGTGGAAGGGATCAAAAAGACTTTTGGGGTTTTTGTGTAGGTTGAATGGGAGGGAAATATTTTTTTTTGGGGCCCGTGAAAGGGGAGTGTGGTAGGGCCGACTGAAAATTTTGTGGAGAAAATCTGCAGGGAGCTTTTACTTTCTCCACAAACGCTCACACACCTGGAACAGGGGTACAGATAGCGAGTCTAGGCGTGTCCAAAAGGGGGGGGCTTGACCCTGGGGGGTACGGTGTGTGAGTTGTTCCAATTGCCGGGTGGTAGTGAATTTCATTGTAATGTTTTAACAGCCAGGTCCCGGACAGGATTGAGGAAGATTGGGGGCAGTGAGGACGTAGGGTCTGAGACTCCTGGTGTTGATAGAGGGGAAATTTTTCGAATGGCGGGGGTGGGTGTTCCAGAAAGGGGCTGAAAGTTGTTGTAGTAAAAGAGATAAGGTTATGATCCGAGAGTTATAAGCAGAGTTGGTAAGATTAAAAAATTGAGCAAGGCGACAGAAGACCAATAAAGGAAGTTGCCCACCCTTTGTGAGTTGGGGGAGTCAGGAAACTGCGAGAGGCCAAGAGAGGGGTTAGTGAAAGAAACTGAAGGGGGGAAGGAACCTAGGGTAGTCAATGGGGTTTTTAAAATCGCCCTGAGATGTGGGTATTTCATTGAGAGGAAATGAGGAAGCCAGGCAGCAAAAATGATCCAGAAACTGGCGGGGTGAGCCGGGGGGGGTCTGTAAAAAACTGCGATTCGATGGAAAAGGGGCCGAAAGACTGAGGGGTGGACCTAAAAAGGGAGGGAAAGTGAGTGGGGTACAGGGGAATACCTGGTAGGTGAAATGTGGAGCGAAAGCAATCCCAACCCTCCACCCCCCCTGCAGGTCTGGGGGTGTGGGGGGGGAAGTGTAGGCCCGCCCGTGGGGTTTGGGGGCAGCAAGGGAGCGGTGTCTGTTTTGCTGGAGCCAAGTTTCTGTGAGAGCTAGGAGATTGAGAGAGTTAGCTGCTTGCTTGTCAGTGACAATTGGGTGATAAATCCAAGTAAAGATGTCAACTCTGTCACCCAACGTTCACTGACAGCAAGCCCTGTTATGTCTTTTATTTGGGGACAGGAGGAAAAATACGGGGAAACCCGATGCCCCCGCACAGAGTTGTTTACAATGTAGGGGAAGGAATGTAAAAGGAAAGACACGGCAAAGATCCGTCCTGCCGTGGTGAAGGGGTGTGAGGATGGCGGGAGATTCTGGAAAAGAGCTAGCCCACCCCCCAAGACAGGCAAAAGAAGGGAGGGGGAAGTGAAGAGAACAGACGTGCGACCGGGCGGGGAACTCTGCGCCTGTCAGGCTGTGGTCGGGGACGCTCTTTCCGAGGGGGCTTCAGAGGAAGAGATAAAACCAGCAAGCGCGGCCAGGCAGGAGGAGGGTTAGTACAGTCGTTCCAATAAAACCAGCTCACAGTGAAAGGTAATCAAGGGTGCAGCTGTGGGGCCTTTATTTTTTAATGGCATGCAATTAGAAAGTGCTAAACTTTTGATTTCTAAAATCCCCCGTCAACTTTACTGGTGGCAAAACCCCTTTAAACCCCTACGTATGTGTTAGTGTTTATTTTTAAAATTTTTAAACCCGGGTACATAAAGATTAGTATCCATGACTACCGTGGCTCCCCCTTTGTCTGCTTTCTTAATAACTAAGTGTTGTTGTGTTTTGAGTTCCTTTAGGGCTTTAATTTGATACCGTGTTAGATTGTTTTTATATTTATTTTTTGGGGATTTTTTATCCAATGTGTTTTTTTTGTGTAAAGCTACTAGGTCCCTCTCCATGGTTTGTTGGAAAATTTCTAGTGCGGGGACCCTAGATTTTAAGGGATAAAAACTAGGATTTGGCATAGTATGCTGGATTTTATGCTGGCATATGTCCTCAGGGGAATCTGTAATGGTGTTTTCTTCTTAAGTTGTGGAGAGTAATGAAGATGTGTTCTTGGAAAAGCATGTTAGTAAATTCATTATTGTGGAATATCCTTTCTATAATGTTGTCTTGGTTCCTGCATTGATGGATTTTGTTTATCTGTGTTTTCAAAATGACATTTTAACAGTGAGTAGTCTCGTAAATTTATTGACTATCCATAATTTGTAGTGAACAGGTCAAAGTCCGAAAGTGGTGCATATTTTAAACCTTTGTTCTGAAGACTTCAATTGAGATTCTGTGAGTATAGTAGGAGTAAGTATAGACCAATGATGTAATCTTCTACTATCATCCCTGTAAATCCTTTTTTTTTGGGCAAAACGGTCTGTGGATTTCCCCTAATTATAGGATCTTCTTTCGTTTCTTGTTTTGATCCCCGTTTTTTGCCTGTGGTGCAGATCAATTAGGTTTGTCTCTTGCATTATTTTCTATGAGTTTCGGATGCAAAGCAACACTCCCATAGAAATCACCTTATCAGCTAAATACATAAAAACAAATTTTTAATTGAAATACTACTTAAAAACCATACCTTTACTCCTACTAAGACCCTCCATACACTACCATGAAAGCCTCCCCTAGCCAAAGACAACATTTAGGAAAATCGCCCTGATAAGGTGACCCTACCCGAACCTGTCCCTAATGTCAGTCCCTACTAGTCCCTATCACTACCCTACTGCGTGAAGCAACTGACTATCATAATATTTAGTGAGATAAATAACCACAGTAGGGGGATATGATAAATAACCCACAATGTGGGATATACAAATGCAACTTCTACATGGAACGGGGTGCAAAATCAACCCCTAACACAATGGGCAAAGGTCCCCCAAACCGGATATGATAATATACCCACAATGGGGGATATACAAATGCAACTTCTACGTGGAACGGGGTACAAAATCAACCCCAAACACAATGGCAAAGGTCGCCCCCCATAACACGCGTTTTCTCCCCTAATGAATAAAAGCGGTTCATAGGGTCAAAGACTAACTGGTATAAAGTCCACGCACATGACAACACAATGCAAAATAAATATCAATTGGAATCTACACCATATAGGGATAAGTATACAAATAGCAATATAAGGGAACACCCAGACAGATATGAACATACTCGCGTCATTGTTGCTCACGCGTATGGAAGTGATAGGGACTAGTATGGACTGTCATTTAGGGACAGGTTCCGGAAGGAGACGCCCTTAATCAGGGCGACTTTTCCTACATGTTGTCTTTGCTAGGGGAGGGCTTTCTGTAGTGTAATGAGATAGTTCCTAGTATGGTAAGGAAGGTTTTTTAAGTATTATTTCAATAAAAAATTGTGTTTTTATGTATTTAGCGGCTAAGTGATTTCCTATGGGAGTGTTGCTTTTTGCTTGTAGATTTTTGTGTGAATCCCCAACTTTAGCCTTCAATATCTGAGGGTAGGTTTCTGGCCCTTCAATCCTCTGGACTGTTTTTCTTTTGCTTAGATTTTGGTGTGCAGTACTTATACTACAACACCTCCTGATATCTGGTATTTGTCAGTGATTGGCCAATTTTTTGACGAGTAATATTGAGACATAAATGAGTTTGCTTATTCGGATGTGAGAGGGGGTTTTTTTCGAGAAGGGTTTTTCATGTATACATCATACCACACCGACTATTGGGGCAGTGTTTAAAGAATTGAATAATATGGTACAAGGTCCATCAACCAAAATCGTGGTGGGAGGCTGAAGTCCCTAAAAATTATATAAAAACAGCATGTTCTAAAGGTCTTAGGTATCCCTCTAGTCCCTGCTAATCGCTCGTGCAGTTTGCAACAGTTACTGCAGGAGTGGGAGCAGGAGGCTACTCTGTCATCGAACAGATTTATGACCAATCTTCTCAAAGAAGAAAAGAAAAATCCTAGAAACACTAAAAAATACTAGAAGAGACGATAGAGTGGCCCAAAACTTAAGGAGAGAACGGAGTTTTAATAAGAAGAACTGGAACTTTTAAACAAAATATTGTATAGATACGGTAATTTTTTGAAAGACCGTAAACATAGCCAGTTGTTAGGGATTTGGTGTAGTTTTTAATAGAAAAGAGGGCCTATTGGTTCCTCAACAAAGAGTCTCAACAGAGAGGCTTTGAGACGGATATTTCTTCCTCGGATACCGATCTATCAGAGGGAAAACAAAGGAGAAACCCACAAAGGGATTTAAATCGTTCACCGTATCAGACTCGGTTTAGGGGACAATGGGCCCCGAAATATCCCCAGGGAAGAAGGAGAGGGAGGAGACAAAATACCCCCAACAGGAAAGATTAAATCACAGGGTGGGTGGAAATTTCACGTCCTTGCTCTTCATCCTCTGTTCCTGGTGGATTTCCATCAGCCAAAACCAGAAATATGAATGTGCAAAACCGTCTTTTTTAAGAACTAGAACATACAAACAGCATTAGTTGAACAAGAGATAAAATCAGGATATAATCAAAGACTCTAAATAATCATATCACCTGTCTAATAGAAAGCTTAACAGATGTTGAGGTAACACTGCAGAATAAGGAGACTCATCGTTTTCCCTAACGACCTCCTTTAAGATGACTTTAGTTGATCAAGATCTTGCACCTATTTGCCCGTAGTCATCAAATGGAAGAAAATTCTTTAAGTGATCTGAGACCCAAAAGAATCACCGAACTAGTCAATCGAATATAAGGAATTCGGCAGATGTAAGAATGCAGGCTCTCTTTTAGAATAGGGTGATCTTGATCCATCCGGAAGGGCCCCTTTTCCCACATGTCGATTAAAAAGTATGAAGATGCCACCTAGAAAAGATACTAACAACGAGTATTTGTGGACGTGGTTAGCCTGCGCGAATGGAAAAAATAGTCGGACAGGTACAGCTTCAAATGACAATGCCTTCCTAAGGAAGAATATCTGGCATTATTATATTAGAAGAGATCATACTATCGCTATAAAACCACGGATAAGGGGGTGAACCTTGTAAACGCAGACTCCGGTGACTACAGGGACTTGTGACTCTACAGATCCTCAATGATAACAGGGCTATGATATTTCTAGAAAGAGATCCTACCCATAAGGTTTCCAAGAGGAACTAAGAGTGTTATTAAAAAAATGCCCTGGAAGAGAAGCAAATTAACGAAAGGAATTTTGATTTTCTGTTCCCTTTATCACTCAGTTGACCACATTTTATGGACTCCTAAGGTCCACAAAGGACTGGACCCCATAAAGGTGCAGAACCAATAGTGTCCTGTATTGTAAGCTGACGCAGAACCTAGCCTCTACATCGATCAATATTAAACCCTTGTGGTGGCTTTACCATCCTACATCAGGATACGATGGACCTCCTGGCAAGGTGAGGAATTTGATTCTGAGGAGGGAATGCTGCTATGGCACATAGACTTAGAGGCGCGTATAGTTCCCATCCCACATAGTGAAGGTCTTAAAGCACTTGAATTCTTCTATCTACCCGTCAGTTCAATATCTTAACTCGCAATAAACATGTTATATTGGACCTCATGAAATATGTATTGATCACATAACTACCTCCTGTTCAATGGTCGCTTCTTTCCACCAGCTCAGTGGCACGCCATGGTAGCTCCCTGTGCGCCTACCGGATTGCCAATCTGCTCCTGGCTGGTGGGAGAGCACCATTTTCTTCTCTGAACAGGTATGTTGAGGATACACCAAGTGTATCGCCCTTGGGGGCGATACAATAGATGACGTCATTGTGATCTGGACAGATGCAGAACAGCAGTTTTTGTGTCCATTTGTGTAGACCTTGAATACCAACTCAATGGACCTAAGGTTCACCGGTATGAAATAGGGAAGGAAAGATAACAATCCTTGGATATTAACATCAGGCGAGGGTAGAATGGAAAGGATTTGTAACAAGGGCTTATAGAAAGCCAACGGCGATGTGGAATAGCCTCACAGTGGAATAGCGCACACTCCTATCCTTGAGAAAGGTTATCCCTAAGGGACAGATTTACTAGAATTCGTAGGAACATTTCCACAGTGGAGAACATTAAAAAGGAGGCTGACGACCCTCACACGAAGATTCTGGAAAGTGTATACCCTAAGTCTGTACGAAAAGAGGCATACAACGAAGCCTTGACTACTGGACCGGGACAACCTATTGAGAGTAAGAACTAGAGAGGGTATGAATAAATTGGGATCATTGGTACCTATATGTGGCGGCCTGGGGAGGTGAGGAGGATTTTGGAAACATTCTGGCCAATTCTTCTACAGGATTCAAGTCATTTACATTAGAAGGGGAAAAAATCTGAAGAGACAGACTGGTACACAACAGCCACTTCGTTCCACCCCCGCCCGCAAGAACGTGCTGGACACACCCATTTGTGGTCTGTACAAATGTGGCTCATGCAAAGCATGTAGATTTTGAAAGTCAGCAAAGGATTCTCGGATACAATAGGGAAATTTTATAACTTAACACGTTGCAAACTGTAATTCAAGGGCGTGATCATGTAATTACGAGTTCATGCCCACTAATGTATGTGGGCAATAACCTTCCAGGGAATTTATGAGAAGAATCCTGGAACACATTGTTGATGTGGAACATGGACGAGATACCATGCTAACATTTGGTGGAAGGACCACGTGGCGATGTTTACGGGCTTTCTTCTCAGTATTAAGCAAAATAGTCAGTATGCGCCAAGAAAGGGCAACTATGAAAGGAAAATCCCTCAAAGAGAGACTTCTGGATTATCAATTGAAAACTTTGAAGCCAGAGGTTTAAATGAGACTATGTTCATTCGATTCCATTTATTTAAGATTCATGTTGTGTATATCAAATAACAGTTGGATTGTTTTATACTAAGGACCTTTTTTACATCTGGTTTATTAATCTGACAATTACATGTGTGAGGGGGAGCACTAGCTTATGTATTTGGCAGGCATCGGCATATATTTATCCTAAACTACTACCTATTTTATAGACCCGTACAAGGATCTAATAGGCTGATAATTTATAATTATAAGCCCATATTTGTTGCATCCCGATGAATATATGGCGCGGCGATAAGACCCGGTATCCTTAATGTGCTAGGACGATGGTGGGCTCTATGACGCTAGCGCATATTTACCGTGAATAGGCAGGACCTACAACGGGAAACGCCCGCATGCGCGTGTTGTCGTTGTTACTGCACTAGCGTCGTGTGGCACTGGATAACGAGCCGGGCCCAGTACGGCCGGTGCGAGTAGCACCTGATATTACATCGGCGAGACCTCGGTGGTGGGTCGGCGCATGCCAAAGTTATCCTGGGAATTGCCACGGTAATACATAGCAATATGGCTCGATTTTTGAAAATGTAACGGCGCCGCGCGTAGCGTCCGGAAGCGGTTATAAGTGCTAATTTGGTGGTTTACTATTTAAGCTAGTCTCGTTCGCTTCAGTGCCTTTCCGGTATCCAGACAACGCGGGTACCGGGGACCTTATCACTGTTGTGGACCTACGCTAGTATCGTTCATCATCTGTCTGGTGGTCCCATATATTGCTATTTTGTATACTATCCCTATACTGTCGTAAGATCGATGATTTTAGTTTGCATGTGTATGTGCGTGGGCTTTAGTATCCAGTTGTCCTTTGACCCTGATGAACCCTTTATACTAGGGGAAACGCGTTGGTCTGGGGACCTTTGCCCATTGTGTTAGAGGGTTGATTTTGTACTCACCGTTCCATGTAGAAGTGCATTTGTATATCCCGCCAGTTGGTGGTATATTATCATATCCGGTCATGGGGGAACCTTGCCCATTGTTTAGGGGTTGATTTTGTACCCCGTTCCACGTAGAAGTTGCATTTGTATATCCTCCCATTGTGGATTATAATATCATATCCCCCTACTGTGGTATTTATCATTAAATATTAGATAGTCCTATTGGTTGCTTCAGCATTCACGCAGTAGGTATGATAGGGACTAGTGGGACCTGTCAGTTAGGACACGGTTCCCCTTAGGGACGCCCTATCAGGGAGGGCGATTTTCCTACATGTTGTCTTTGGCTAGGGAGGGCTTTCTGTAAAGTGTATGGAGGGTCTTAGTAGGTAAGTTAATAGTATTTTAATAATTATTTCATAAAAAATTGTGTTTTTAATGTATTTAGGCTGCTAAGCTGATTTTCTATGGGAGTGTTGCTTTTTGCTTGTAGATTTTGTTTGAATCACTAGCATTCAGTATCTGAGGTAGGTCTGCCTTCTAATCCTCTGGAACTAGTGTTTCTTTTTGCTGAGTTTCGGAAGTATCTGAATCTGTGTTTATGCATATCGCTGTTATCTAAATCGAGAAACTCACGGAACTTTTTGTTTTTCAACTCCACCTCTCCCTCTTGAGTATTGACTAGGGGTGTATTGCTGTTCTATCTTGTATGTCCTTGTGTATATTTTATTGTTTTTGTAGTCTTCCAAGATCACGCATAAACTTTCTTTTTTATTATCATGATGAGTTTCTCAAATTTATTTTAGATTTTCTTTCAATTTGTAGTATGTAAATATCATATTCGGCATCTTTTTAATGTAGCAGTCTTTTTTTCCAACTCCTGCACTGTGGATTCTATTTCCTGTAGCTTCCAATTCATATTTTATAATTAGTTTAATGATGCCAAAGAACAGTCCGATACAGGTAGCGTTTCCATTTTTACACAAAATTCTTCCTTGATAGTCAAAGGAGGGATACTTTTTTTTAAAGCGTAATCCCCATTGTATAATTTATTGGCATGATACGTTATAAGCGAATCTGGTCCCACCAAACTTTAATTCCATGGTTTTTTATTTTTTCTAATTCTTTAAAGGCTGTTTTAGTCCATAATCATTATCCTGTGTATGGTGGGTGTCATCAAACACTAATGCTAGTTTTGCAAAGCGTTCTGAAGTGCTTTCCGATATTGCGAGCGTCTGCAGTAGCTGCATTCGAGCACCAGATTCATTAGCTACAGGATTACGCTAGCTATGTTAAATGATCTGCAAAAACAAGTCCAATTTGTAATATTGTCCCCATTAAACATTGTCCTACTACCTATTCCTGTCTGTTAGAAACCACATTTTTTACAATATGGACCTGTAGTATAGCTGCATTTCACAGCAACATGCCCCCAAAAAAATCAAAAACATGACACTTGAGCCACTCTTGACAATTGTGATGAACACATGTCTGTTAGAAATCACATTTTTTAGAATAGGACCTGTAGTCTAAATCTGCATATCACATCAAATGCCCCCAAAAAATTCAAAACATGACCCTTAAGCCACTCTGACCAATTGTGAAGAACAAATGTCTGTTAGAAACCACATTTTTTTTTATAATAGGGACCTGTATTATTGCTGCATTTCAAAGCAGCATGAACCAAAAAAATTATAAAAATGAATATCTCAAACACTGTTAAAAAATTGTGAGGGAGAAATGCCACTTATAACACATTTTCTGTTCCAAAGGACCATTATTATAGCTGTATCTCACGGAACATGACCCCCAAAAAATTATAAATATGACTTCTCGAGCCACTATAAAAAATTTTGAGGGAGAAATGCCACTAGAAGCCACATTTCTGTTCCAAAAACCATAATTATACAGCTGTAATCTCACAGTAACATGACCCCAAAACCATGACAAAGCGAACAACTTCTAAAGACAAAGTGAGTAAATGGAATATGGTTTTGTCATTACACTTGGTGTCTTTTACAGTCTCCCACACCGCAAAACCAGCAAAATGGATCTTTTGGGCATCTGAGAATAAAAATTGCAGTGAGAAATGATCAATTTAAAAACATTTCAAGGGGGACCATTTCTGTTTGAAGATGAATGTGAAGTAGACCGGCCAACAATCGGGTGACTCGCAATTGGTGCCCGCCACATCATCAGAGATCCATGCCTGATTTTCTTCTAGATGAAAGTCAAACAGATCCAGATTATCTGTGAAAAGCCGATGTTTTTTCTTGCAATGACTCCTCCAGCTGTGCTGAAGGTCCGCTCAGATATACCTGGCCTGCTGGGCATGACAACACCTCTTATGGCGTGGCGAGCGAGCTCGGGCTATTCATCCAATTTTTTTTTTTTTTTTTTTTTTGTACTCAGAAGTCGATGGGTCTGGAACACATCCCAAAAACATTCGGATGTTGGACGCAGATAGTCGTGCACCATGATCTAATTCGGTTCCCTCTGTGTGTTGTAATGTGTGCCCTGCATTACATGCATTGGTGAGGTGTTAAATTAAGGATTGCCAGAGGTCACCCACTTAGCTTCTGCCACAATGCCAGCTTTGCTGTGGCGGCTACTTGGCACTCTACCTGCCTGTCACTCGCTCGGCGTTGTTCTCAAACCGTGACATTTTGAAGAACGTGAAGCAGACGCAACATGGTCTCCGTCTCCAGTTGATCAATCAGCAAGGTCCTCCATTCCTGCCATTTTACTCTCTATTCTGGTTGGGTGAAGGAAAGTTGCTGAGTTTTGTTTTGTACCGGGGATCAGCAGTGGCCACCCCAATAAAACTGTTGTTCAGTTTGATGGCCTTAATGCTAGGGATCAATGTTGGAGTAAATGGAGCATCCAAGCACCTCATGTGATAGATGGAGCCTTGATTTCCCAAGCCTCTGGGTAGAGTGGCACTAGCAAACTGATCTTACTCATCTTCCTACTCCACCTCAATTTCGCACCAACCTCTTTCGCAAAGGCAGGGACGACGGTACAAGTCAGTGTCCAGGAATACCTCCTCACCTCCGCTGCCTTCCGGCATAGCTTCAACACAGCCCTGGCTTGCCTCAGATATGCACCCTGAGAGCTTGAGGCGCCGCTTGTACTAGCCCCAGTACCCTGAACCACGGCCTAATGACGACCGAATAAAATTGTGAAACGTCGGGCCTTGTTGATTCCGACGGAGAGAAAGGCTTATGTTTCAGAGTGTCCAACGATCCGTATCCAGAACTAAGATCACCACAATGCCCATGTTGATAAGCGGCATGTCCCGCAACTGACCATTTTGTGGCTTCTTCAAACTGGGTAATGGATGGTGCAGAGCTCTTTCAACCTGCCCCCACTCTCGTGCTCAACACCCCGAGGTCTGCACTGCTGCTTGTCAGCCATGGTGTCACTTCGTACTGCATAATGGCATTGCACTGCTCCCACCAATCGCTGGAGCATGTGGAGGTGGAATTCCAGCGTGTTGCCACTTCAACAATAGAGACGGTTGTACGGGGAGGCCTAAAACCGGAGCTGACGCTGCAATGCAGCCAGGCGGACAATATCAGGGTGTGATCGGCGGAAGTGCAAAACTCATGACCTCAAGCCTTCCCTCAGCAGGCAGTCCAGGACCGGGTATTCCGCTTTATGAAATTTCTGGAATGACTATGTTCATGACATGTGCCAGCCAAGGGATGAGCCCATCCTAACCGATCTTAAGAGGTGGCCAGCAGATTTCGAACAGTTATCGCACACCACCTTGCCTGGCCCAAGTTCATGTCCCCAGCCAGCGCTCGGATCCTCGTTGCGGAGAGCCTTCACGAGCTCCTGACCTTTGTGTGGACGTCTCCAAGACAGATTCCATTTCAACCAGCCTGGTGTCCTCTGGGCCACTTGATGCCAACAAGAGAACCTTGGGGAAAGAACCCAGCACCATCCCTGCGGTTTGAAGAGCGTGGGGCACGCCGAGCCTGAGAGCCACCGTCACCACAAGACATCCCACCCACTCCACCCAGTGAGCTGTCACATAGATATAGCGGGCCTTGGCCGTGCTTACTAGTCCATGTGTCGGTGCCAGGGGTAATGACGCTTTCTCTGGCAATGAAATGCCTGCTACGCATCTGGTATTGCGGGCAGGCAAGGGCCATGATGTGCAGAACACATCTGTGTCCCACTGACGGAAAGGCAACATTTCCAAAGCCAAAAGCCTGCAGTGCCCGACACTCATGCTTTTGGCTTTGGGATGGTTTGGTTAAAGTGTTTTTCTGCTCCCAAAACCAGGAAGACAGAAAGGCTGGCTGCTAGACTGTCCTCTGTACGGCGTGCAGGTCCATCAAACTGGTGGAAGGCAAAGGGTATGAAGGGTCTCTGGTGGTGCTGGTGTAACTTGGGTGGACGTGGAGGCTGAAGCTGAGACTGATCCCCGATCATGACTCTGAGAGACATGGGGCAGCTGAGGAACTGCTTGGTGTAGCGGAGGAGAAGGAGGCTTAGACAGAGGGTGTGACAGTGGGTTGGAAGCCCGGCATTGTGCAAAATGCTATTGTAAATAAAATCAGTGTCATCTGCATGACAATGTTATTTTACTAGTGGCATTGTTTTGTACCGTATCTGCATTTTATGTAATAACAGACAGAAATCTGCCCGCTAATACGCCATCTGCTCAAGAAAACTCTACAGACTCTAGGCTGCAGCCTCAGGGCTTCTTCAACACGATGTCCCTGCTCCCAGCCTCCAGGGCCATACCCATTCACAGCCTCAATGCTTCTTCCAACATGGTGCCCTGCGTCCAAGGCCTCCAGGGTCATGCTCGTGTCACAGCCTCAGGGCTTCTTCAGCATGGCGCCCTGCTCCCAGCCTCCAGGGTCATCGCTCCTCACCAGCCTCAGGGCTTACTCAACTATGCACCCTTGCTCCCAGGCCTCCGGGTCATTGCACTGTTCACAGCCTCAGGGCTTACATTTAACACTGGCCCCTGCTCCCAGGCCTCCAGGGGTCATGCTCCATTCACAGCGTCAGGGCTTCCTCAACACAAGCGCCCTGCTCCCAGGACCTCCAGGGTCCATGCTCTGTCACAGCCTCCAGGCTTCTTCATCATGGCGCCCGGCATCCAGCCTCCAGGGTCATGCCCCCGTGTCACAGCACACTCCGGTCTTCTCAGTCATAGTCCCTGCTCCCAGGCCTCGCAGGGTCATCTCATGTTCACAGGCTCAGGGCTTCTTCAACCAGCGCCCTGCTCCCAGTCCTCCAGGGTCAGGCTCCTTTCACAGCCCCAGGGTTTCTTCATCTTGGCGCCCTGCTCCCAGGCCTCCAGAGTCAGGCTCCGCTCACAGCCATCAGGTCTTCCTCAACACTGGCACCCTTGCTCCCATGACTCCCAGGGTCAGGCCCCGTGCTCCTTGTGTCAGTCGTGAGCCATACAATACATGGAAATCGCCAAAGAAGCATTTATGCTATCTATCATACATGAAAAACTTTGAGATTCTTAAGTTCACACGTTTTGATCAAAAAATGCCCTTAAGCCACCCACGGCTTACAATGGGATGCGCAAGAATGAGGTGGCCTAACTCTGTCTTTACCTCTCATACCCCCGTCTCTCTGTCACTCAGGACACTTCTGTTCAGTGTTTGTGCACAAACTGAACAAAGAGGGAACAACATCTCCTGTCCCAGTGGGAAAACCTAAAAAAGAGAAGAGGGAGAAGCCGCCCTTGGTTTTCAGAAACCTTTGTTACAATTTCCCTTCTGTTTGCGCCATTTGTTGTCCTTTAGTTGTCAGGAGTTTGTTGCTCTTTATACTGATCGCTGGGCTCCTTCTGACATCAGGGTTTACAAGACCTTTCTAAGTCAAAGTCCCCACGGGATAGGAACCAGCCTGGATTCTTGCTTCAGATGTTCCCTTCTCTGCAGAGAGTCTTGGATGGTGCCTGTTCTATTTTGGTTAATCCATGGTCAGTGTTGCCTCTATCTGTCTCTCTCTTTCTGGCTGTCTCTCTCCCTGGCTGTCTCTGTGTCTCCCTCTGTCTGCCTGTCTCTCTCTTTCTGGCTGTCTTTCTCCCTGGCTGTCTCTGTGTCTCCATCTGTCTACCCGTCTCTGTCTCTCTGTCTCTGGGGCTGTCTCTTTCTATCTGTCTCTTTCTATCTGTCTCTGTCTTTCTCCCTCTCTCTTTATGTCTATCTCTCTCTTTCTTTCTGTCTCTCTCTCTCTCATATAGTCTTTTATTGTGAGTTTTATATTTTTTTTAATACTTGGTCAGTTTTGTCTGTCTCTCTCTGTCTGTATATCTGTCTCTTTCTCTCGGTATCTCTCTATCTGTCTCTGTGGCTGTCTTTTGCTCTCTCAGTCTCTGTCTGTGTCTGGCTGTCTCTCGGGTTTTCTCTGTGGCTGTCTCTCTCTTTGGCTGTCTCTGTCTCTCTCGCTCTGTCTTTCTGTCTCACTGTCTCTCTCTGGCTGTCTCTGTCTCTGGCTGTCTCTTTCTGTGTTTCTGGCTGTCTCTCGGTCTCCCCCTGTTTCTCTCTCTGTCTCTCCCTGTGTCTCTCTTTGGCTGTCTCTGTGGTTGTCTGTCTCTCTCTGTCTCTTTCTGTCTCTCTCTCTCCCTCTCTCTTTCTGTCTCACTCTGTCTCTTTCTCTTAAGATCTTGTTTGGTGCATTTTCTATTTTGGTTAATCCTTGGTCAGTTTTGTCTCTCTGTCTCTGGCTTTCTCTTTCTCTCTCTCTTTCTGTCTCTCTTGCTATCTCTGTGGCTATTTCTCTCTTTTGGTCTCTCTGGCTGTCTCTCTATGGCTGTCTATCTGTCTCACTGGCTCTCCCTGTTTCTCTCTCTGGCTGTCTCTCTGTCTCTGTGGCTGGCTGTCTCTCTGTCTCTCTCTATGGCTGTCTGTCTGCCTTTCTCTGTCTCTTTCACTCTGTTACTCTCTCTGTCATTTTATGTCTCTCTCTCTCATATAGTCTTGGATGGTGCGTTTTTAATTTTGCTTAATCCTTGGTCAGTTTTGTCTGTGGCTCTCTCCCACTGTCTCTCTCTCTCTGTCTCTCTCCCTCTGTCTCTCTTCCTGTTTCTCTGTCTCTCTCTATCTGTCTCTCGCTCTGTCTGTCTCTGTCTCTTTCACTCTCTCTCTGGCTGTCTCTATGGCTGTCTATTTCTCTCTCTCGCTGTCTCTCTGGCTGTCTGTCTCTCTGGCTTTCTCTCTGTCTCTCTGGCTGGCTGACTCTGACTGTCTCTCTCTCTCTGTGTCTCTCTCTGGCTGTCTCTCTCTCTCTGGCTGTCTCTATCTCTCTGTCTCTCTCTGTTTCTCTTTCTGTCTTTCTCTCTGTGTCTGTCTCTGTCTCTCTCTCTGGCTCGCTGTCTCTTTCTGTCTCTCTGGCTCGCTGTCTCTGTGGCTGTCTATTTCTCTCTCTGTCTCTCTTTTTGGCTGTATCTCTGTCTCTGGCTGTCTCTATCTCGCTCGCTGGCTGTTTGTCTCTGGCTCTCTCTCTCTGGCTGGCTGTCTCTCTCTCTCTCTCTGACTGTCTCTCTGGCTGTCTCTTTCTGGCTGTCTCTCTTTCTTTCTGTCTCATTGTCTCTACATGTGTCTCTCCCTCTGTCTCTCCCTGTGTGTGTCTCTCTCTCTGTGTTTCTCTCTCTCTGTCTCTCTTTTGCTCTATCTCTGTCTCTCTCGGTCTCTTTCTCTCTCTTGCTGTCTGTCTATATCTCTCTCTCCGGCTGTCTCTCTCTCTGGCTGGCTGTCTCTCTGCCTCTCTCTTTCTGTCTGTCTCGCTTTCTCTGTGACTGTCTATTTCTCGCTGTCTCTCTTTGTATGTCTTTCTCTCTGTCTGTGTCTCTCTGTTTCTGTGGCGGTCTGTCTCTTTCTCTCTCTGTGTCTCTGTCTCTTTCACTCTCATATAGTCTTGGATGGTGCGTTTTCAATTTTGCTTAATCCTTGGTCAGTTTTGTCTGTGTCTCTCTCCCTCTGTCTCTCTCTCTGTCTTTCTTCCATTTTCTCTGTCTCTTTCTCTCTCTGTGTCTCTGTCTCTTTCACTCTCATATAGTCTAGGATGGTGCGTTTTCAGTTTTGCTTAATCCTTGGTCAGTTTTGTCTGTGTCTCTCTCCCTCTGTCTCTCTCTCTCTGTCTCTCTTCCTGTTTCTGTCTCTTTCTCTCTCTCTGGCTGTCTCTCTGTCTCTCTGGCTGGATGTCTCTCTCTCTGGCTGGCTGTCTCTCTCTCTGGCTGGCTCTCTCTCTATGTCTCTCTCTGGCTGCTCAGTGCTTGTTGGGTGGAGGAGGAGGTGATGTCAGGTGCTCCACACCATGTTGGAGAAATGGCAGCATCTGGCATTTGATGTGTAGGAGCTGCCTGAGGAACCAAAATGCAACTTCTCTTACTACCCCCCACACTAACCACCTTCTACACCAATCACCCCCTGCACCTACCACCCCACACTAACCACCTTCTACACCAATCACCCCCTGCTCCTACTACCTCTACACCTACCACCACTCAGACCAACCAACCCCCACATTTACCATCTCTACACCACCCCCGACAACTACCACCCCAACACCAACCACCTCCACATCTACCATTCCAACATCTACCACCTCCATACCTACCTCCCCTACACTTACCACCTCCACACCTACCACCCCAACACCAACCACACCTAACACCCCCACACCTAACACCCCCTACATTTATCACTTCCACTTACCACCCCCACATCTACCACCCCAACACCAACCACCTCCACACCTACCGCCCCAACACCAACCACCCCCACACCAACCATCTCCACACCAACCACCTACCACCTCCACACCTACCACCCCCACACCTACCACCTCCACACCAACCACCTCCACACCAACCACCTCCACACCCACCACCTCCACACCCACCACCTCCACACCTACCACCTTATACACTTACCACCCCTACACCTAACACCCCTACACCTACCACCTCCACACCTACCACCCACACACATATCACCTCCACACCCACCACCTCCACACCTACCACCCCAACACCTACCACCTTCTACACTTATCACCCCTACACCTAACACACCTACACCTATCACCTCCACACCTACCACCCACACACATACCACCTCCACACCCCCCACCTCCACACCTACCACCCCAACACCTACCGCCATTCTACACTACCGACCCCGCACAACTCCTAAAACGCCCTACACCTACCACCTCCACACATACCACCCACACACATACCACCCACTACACTTCCCACCTACACACCTACCACCCCCACCCCTAGCACCCTCTAAACTTACCATCCCTCCACACCGTACCACCCCACACATAACATGGCCTCTAACACTTACCCGACCCTATACACTTACCACCACCCACACCGTACCGCTACCAATCTACCACCCTCCCCCACATTTTATTCACCCCACACCTACCACCCTCTATACCTACCACCCCACCCCCACAACCTACTACCATCCATACCTAACACACTCTAACACCGTACCATTCTCTACACCTACCCCTCTACAACTTCAGCCTTTCATCTTACTTTAAAACCATAGACCATATCTTAAAGCAATAAGTCCACAACAGTTTTTCACTATAGAGTCAGGATACACGCGCCCTCAACTGAGGCTCTGCTCATTGTCAGCATTCAAGTGGAGTCCGACACATTTTACTTGTGCAGCATCTGATTGTTAATAAAGCTTGAATGTCAATTATTCCAATCACCTGATGATTGTCACGCCTCCCACCATATCAGACGTGTTCAGGTCCTCACTGTCTGGGTAAATGCTTCATATTTGCTCTTCTCAACTGATGCATCCAAGTCCTTCATCAGTTATAACATAAAGGGTTTTCCCAACATGGGCTTTTTTTGATTGTCACGTGCAAGCCTGAGGTGCAAAACAGCTTATCAAATTCAGCTCCTGTTCTCCCCTCAACAGTGGCTCTCCAGTCAAGGTGATGTTGTGGGTGGCCCCGCATTCTCCACCAAGAAATGGTCACGGTAAGCCTATGTTCTAACCGTTTTTTTCTCATTCTCGTGTATTCAGTGTAGCAACTTTGACTGGAGAATAAGAGGAGGCACAGACAGTGCAGCGTGCAGACCCCAACCGATTCCAATGTGGGTGAGGTTAGTAGGGTTTTAATTTTATACCCTCTGGAAACTTACATAACTAAAGTATCACTTTAAAATTGGTTTCACAACTGTAGCCAATCGGTGGACATTCACGATCCAATTGTCAATACACTTCAAATCACACTTCAATAGGTTACATTCTCACTTATATTCAGATCTGACGTACCTGGCTCGTGCCATTATAAGCGTCTTCTTCTCTATCTTGACATGTGACTTTAAGCTTCTAAGAAAACTTTTCTGAAAATCTCATTAAGTTGCCAATCAGCCCGTCACCATCGTCTCATAGCGGCAGCTGAAAAACCTATCTTTATCAGATATGAAAACGCATTTTATATGTATACTGAGAATCGTTCAGAGATCATAATATTATATATATTTCAATCTATATACAGTCATATGAAAAAGTTTTGGCACCCCCTATTAATCTTAATCATTTTTAAGTTCTAAATATTTTGGGTGTTTGCAATAGCCATTTCAATTTGATATATCCTAATAACTGATGGACACCAGTAATATTTCGGATTGAAATGAGGTTTATTGTACTAACACAAAATGTGCAATAATGCATTAAACCAAATTTTTGACTGGGTGCAAAAATTTGGGTACCCTATTTATATTGAAATAACTCCTAACTACTTTTACTGAACTTCTAAGCACAATCATTGTTTGTAACCTCACGGAGCTTTGAACATCATAGCCAGGTGTATCAATATGAGAAATAGGTGATTTTAAGGGGCAATTGCAAGTTGTTCTCCTATTGAATCCTCCCTGTGAATAGTGGCATCATGGCTCCCAAAACAACTCTCATATGATCTGAAAACAAAGATTGTTCAACATAGATTGTTCAGGGGAAGGATACAAAAAGTGTCACCGAGATTTAACCTGTCAGTTTCCACGTGTGATGAAACCATATAACAGGAAATGGAGAGACCACAGGACAGTTCTTGTTAAGTCCTTAAGTGGCAGCAAGAAAATGATCAGAAAGGCAGAGAAGAAGAATGGTGAGAAAGTCAAGGACAATCCACAGACCCACCTCCAAAGAGCTGCACATCATCTTGCTGCAGATAGTGTCACTGTCATCGGTAACAATACATCACACTTTGCACAAGGAGAAGCTGTATGGAGAGGATGCGAAAGAAGCCGTTTTCTGAAAGTACGCCAACAACAGTCGCCTGAGGTATGCAAAAGCACATTTGGACCAAGCCAATCGTCATTTTGGAAGAAGGTCCTGTGGACTGATGAAACAAAGATGAGTTTTTGGTCATACAAAAAGGCTTATGCATGGCGTCCGCCAAAAACCACAGCATTCCAAGAAAAAACACTTGCTACCCCCACTGTAAATTTTGGTTGGAGGTTCCATCATGTTTTGGGGCTGTGTGGCCAATGCCGGCACCGTGAAACTTGTAAAAGTTGATGGTCGCATGACTTCAACTCAGTATCAGCAAGATTCTCAGAATAATGTACAAGAATCAGTGATGAATTTGAAGTTAACGCCCGGGGATAGATATTTCAGCAAACAATGATCCAAACACAGCTACAAATCTACTCGTGGCATTCATGCATGATGAACATTACAATGTTCTGGAATGGCCATCCCATTCCCCAGACTGAATATCATTGAAACACATCTGTGGGATACTTTGAAGCGCTTTCCATGCTCGGCGACCAATCAAACTAACTGAACTTGAATTGTTTTTTGTAAAGAGGAATGGGTCAAAAATTCCTTCATTCCAGATCCAGGAACTTGATTAAAAGCTACAAAGTCGACTAGAGGCTGTTTATTTTTGCAAAAGGAGGATCTACTTAAAATGTAAAAGTCACTTTTCCTGTTGGGGTGCCCATACTTTTGCACCGTCAAATATTGGTTTAAAATGCATATTGCACATTTGGTGTTAGTACAATAAAATTATCTGTGTCCATCAGATATTAGATTAGATCAAATTGGAATGGCTTGTTGCAAACACACAAATATTTATAACTAAAAATGATTAAGATTAATAGGGGTGCCCAAACTTTTTCATATGACTGTATATATCAAAACAACATCTCAAAATAACTGCAGTTTCATCTAGAAATTTCCATAAACATTCCCATGAGAATTTCCTCATCATGATGTATCCACAGCGTCTCCCATAAATGTCTGATAGATGAGGGTCTCACCTCTGGAGAACAGGCCGGACCCTTATGGAGATGGGGCTGCTGCATGCAGGTGGGGAATGAGCAGAAGAGGTGGCCAACATGTACATGGGGTCTCTCCATTCACTTCTATAGGAGTTACAGACACAGCTTAGTGTGGCCCCAGAGGGGGGGCCCTCATCTATCAGACATTATAGAATATCCCGTGGATGTGTTGGGAATAGAGATGGGCGAATTTCTCAAAAATTTGATTCGGTGACTTCGCCGAATTTTCCGACAAAATTTGTTTCGGAAAGGAAGGCGTTCCTTCCGAAACGTTGCGTCATTGCATGGCGGCACTGGGCTGCAACTCAGCATGATCGGCTCCTACTAGTCTACTATGGACTATCACTCACCCTCCTAAACAGGAGAAGCTATACAGCTAAGAACAGCCACGTTTCATATGTTTTTCATTGCCTAAGGTGTTCGTCATAGAACTATGTCTTTTATGCACCCAATTTATAAAATGAAGAAAAGTTCAATGTTTTTGTCCATACAGCCTATGTGTACGTTTTTTGATGATATAGGGGAGTCTAAGCAGGTACCTACGCTGGGACCTATAACGTGTGCACTGCTAATATAACCGGCATTGTTTTGCAATTATTGATAAGTCATCAGAATAGTGCTGAGGCAGGTAGTTGAACCCAGACTGACGCCTAAGGCCATTGGTGTGTGGGGAAATCCTGGCGGAACCAACGCCTGATTCATCTTGATAAAGGTCATTCGTTCCCACATTTCCTGTGGAACCCCAGCGAGTTCTCCTTGGGGTAAACGATGGCCTCTTGCCCGCACTGAACACCCGCTCTGATGCCACACTACTGGCCGGAGCAGGACAGCTTCTCCACTGCAACTTCGGCAAGTTCTGCCACACACCCTCCTCCCGTTTTGGCTGAGCCCAGTAGTCAGCGGACCCTTCTAACGGGGGTTGGCAGAGTGCATCGGCCGGAGATGATGGCAAAGAGAAACAACTCCCCTTCTGTCAGTAGGTGGTCGAGCCTTGACTGGCTGCAATGGCATGCGTGGCACTGTGCTGCTGCTGTAGCTCTGCAGCAGGATGGACCACCACATTTGAGCCACGTATTCCTCCCAGGTCCACCCGGGTGGTGTGAACGCTGCATGTGTTGACGCAGGGCCGTTGTGCCAAAGTTTAGCTCCTGGCCATCGCTTCACTTTCTGCCTACAGATTCTACATATACCCATATTCGGCTCCTCCGGTGTCTTAGCAAAGAACTGCCACACTGCCTGAGTATCTGATTTTACACCGCCAATGCTCCCGCACTGAGTGACTACTAACCGCGCTCGCCCTATCGCTGAGACCCCGTGCCGCTACTTTCTAGGACCTGCGAAGCGGTTTTTTACCCCGTGCCGCTGCTTCCCTACCTCACAACTGATGCTATCCTGCTGACTCATGGCCACACAACCACTTGCTGGCTGCGCCTCTGCCTGACAATGCAAGTCTGACGCCCACTTCTCCTGACGATGATGAAGCCCTTTGCGCTCACCCGGCCTCCCAAAGTCGGTCGGGCTACATCATCATCTATTTGTGTTTCATCATCACTGCTGTCCTCATCACCGGTCTTGGTATGCACGAGGCTGACCCCTCACAACAACATGGACCTCCAATGCCACTCTCCACTTCTATATCTTTGCCGCCTACTGCAAAGAAGCAGTGGATATTGCTCATTTCTTCGCTGCTCAATTAGCTGCTGACTGCCCTCCTCAAATTGTTCATCCCTTGCTGTATAGTGGCACTGAGCCCAACCACATAGTAGATCTCAGCTGAGATCCGATGGGACATGAGTGCGGGTTGAGGACAGGTGAGGGCCGCTGACCCGCTCACGGGCCATGCCAACTAAGGGTATGTGTCTGACTTCCCACCGACTCTTGGCTGGGTTGTCGATGTCATCTGGGAGGATGTGAGTGACCTAGCCAACCAATCAGAACCCATGGTTGCTGGTCAGCACACAGGTCGCTTGAAGGACAGCGGCAGTTTGTGCCTCAACCGAGTGACCCATGCTGCGATGTCCCCTGCTGTGCTGTGACCTGGGCCTGCTCCAGAATGTTTGTGCCACTAGGCCACTCACAGGTGAATGAGCCTGCCACCTCTCTGTCTGACATACTGTTTGTTCAAATGTACAGACACTGTTTGAATGAAGATACTGTATATATACATACACACCCTGATTTGACTCCAAATGGAACCCAGTAACAAGCTTGGTAACCCTTGGATATAAATTGCGCACCACAAATGGCCAGGAAAAATTTACTTATATGTGTTTGTTTAAAAAACACTGTGTATTTTACTGAATATAAAAGCACAAACAAGCTTAATTAACCTTCGATATGAAATTATGCTATATGCATAATTGCTTCTTGGCGTGAAAAAGAAGTTTGCTTTTGTGACCACAACAGCAGAACAATGCTTAATTTAACTCCTGGATCTAAAATGTGCCAAAGAAATGAGCAACCAAAAATTAACACTTTGTAGCGTGTACAATGGCGTGTATTTTACGTACACCCCAACAAGAAAAAACTTGTAATTAACCTCGGTATGAATTTTTGCTTACAAGAGGAAAAAAGAAATTTTTTGGCGGTGAAAAAATGGTTCGTTTTAGTGACCACAACCGCAGAACAAACGCTTAATTAACAACCGTGGATGGAAATTGCGTCAACAAGAATTGAGCAACCAAAATGACGTGGTATTGGATTGTAAAAAAACGGCTGTTTCTTTAAATCAATACAACAGGAACCTGGCTTAGATCACCCTTGTGATATTCAATGTGCTGTGAGCATATAGTATTAAAAATGTATATCAGGGCAGCTGCATTGGACACACAACTGACTTCAGTCCAATAACCCAAAAAATCAGAAATATAACGTTAAAAGAAGCAATCTCTGAGACAAGCGTGACACCACCCACAAAATCGCTGATAAAAAACCCCCCCCCCTTGAGGCTCTTATAAAGAGATATCATAAAGCAGCCGTGTCAAGCACCTCCCTACACAGTACAGTGAGAGCGATAATAATCTCATCACGCGCCCGGACTTAGTAAATTGCGTTGACGTCACAGAAATCCCGCCGGTCTCTGATGGCTTCATCCTCTGCACATGTATGTAGGCTATCCCCTTCTTCCTCCCAGAGTTCTTTGCCCCAGTAACCTAATGTGCTCGCAGCCATTTTATCAAATCAAAAGCACACTTCATTCCCGCGAATCACCCCAAACTTTGACTTTGTTCAGAACCGAAGTTTTCCTAAATTCTAAAACGAAATTTCACTCGTTTAGAATCATTCGCCCATGCGTCTAGTTGGGAACATGCTGTATCCATGTGGTGACGGCTCTGAGAAGCTGTTTCTCCTCTGCCTCCAGAGGTTCTGTATGTCACACATGATGTGGCCCCTGTAGGACTTGGGGCCCCTCCTTTCTCCATAAAGCCTCCTGCAGTACTAGAACCTTCCAGTTTCATCCTGTTTTCTCCTTTTCCTCATAACACACGTTCCTTCTCCTGAATGACCCACCAGGGATGGACACGGACAGGAATGAGCTCAGCAGAAGAATATTAGACCTCACCTTAATTAGGTTTTTTTCACTTTGGCGCAATTCAGTTTTGTTCAAAGACCCACTTTGTACTTACAATAGGATACAGAATTTTTCTAGTCACCGCAGGTGTATTTATAGGTGCAAAAACCACGTTTATTATCGAACACAATTTAATTAGCTTTTGTTCACTTTGCACAGGTCATTTTTGTTGAAAGACCCATCTTGTACTTATATTACCATACAGAAATTTGCTAGTAATTGGTGTTGTATTCATAGGTGCGAAAAACCCACCGTTTTATTATCCGTGATACATTTCAAATAGGTGTTTTTTTTTTTACTTGGTGCATCCCAGGTTGTTCAAAGAGCCCACTTGTACTCTAAATTTGTATACCAGAAATTTTGTAGTTCGTTGGTGTATTTCATTGTGCAAAAATCAACCGTTGTGTTATCCGGTATAACTTTTAAATAGCTGTATTGCAAGGGTGCTGACCCTAGTTTTTTCAAATACCACATTGTACGACAAGTCTGATAGAAAACATTTTTCTAGGCCAACTGTTCTCGTTTGTCATTGCTGCAAAAATGCAAATTTCTCATCTGTGGTTACTCTCTGAATAGGTTTTATTGGCTTAGTGAAATCTCAGTATGGGCGCGATAGCGCACTTGTATGATATTTTGTGAAAAATATCAATTCCTAGTCCTACTCGGCAGTTGTAAATCCCTGGGAACGGAAGGAAAGAACACTGTTGATTTTGTCTTATGGTTCTTCCACCGCAGACCGCACAGGTTATCGCTAGAAACCTTTCAGTTTCCTAATTCCTAGTTGCTGTAGGAATTAGAGGATTTAAGAATAACTGTGATTTGCCGTCTTTTAATAAGAGACTTTCATAACTCTTCCATACCTTCTTAATTCTGAATATGAGCGAAATGCAGTGGTAAGCGAGCAAAGAGGGTGTGTTAGGAAGGTAGAGGTACGAGAGAAGGTGCTCCTTCCAGTGCTGGCGACAACACTCAAGTCCAGCGACGTCGGTTGCAGGACCGTCATCACTGGGGACATGGGCCCTGTGAATCTCAATAACCGAACAGCGTTCACCAATCTGATCTTCAGTGTTAATGCAACCTGCATCACAGTCTTACCTCCTCTCGCCTCCAAGTCATGGCCACAAATGTCGTCATCATCATCCTCCAACATGAAGCGAAGAGCACCCAAATGTCAACTCGTGTACCCACCACTGTGGATAATCCATTTCTGAAGACCTCTTTGATGACAAATGCGAGACGGTTGGGGTCAGAAAGGCATTTCCAAGAGCCAAGAGGCCAAAAGAGGATGATTTTGGTTCTGCTCTGACGCCCAGTTACTGATGCCATCAGAGGAGGAGAAGGAATCGGTCAATTGGCAAAAATCCGTGGCGGTCTGGCAACACCTGTGAAGTACCCTCCTGCTTGTAGCCCACAGCTCCTGGATGCGAATGTCAGGAACGACAAAGTCACCTGTGGTAGATGAACGATGATGACGACATTGCGGATCATCCTGGTCCTTTTCCGCAGATTTGCTTGCGAGCGCTTCATCACTGGACGAGGAGGAAAGATGATGGGGTACTGTCAGTACGGCTCCACCTCAAAAAGGTAGAGGGCGGTCGCAAAAGTCCGCTAATAGATTCCGCCAGCCACGGTCAGCGAACCCGCTCCTCGCTATCGCCGTCAAAAAGTCCGTAACCACTCCAAGCCTGGGCCGTCTTCGAGCAAGCCTCTGATATCACCCAGCGATGTCATTGCCACTTTGGCCGTAACGCATCAGTAGAGGGAAGAACTTAGTGTTTAACCACCCCAATCATGTCTAGTCCACATTGCAGCGAAGCTAGAGTTAAATGGAGGGAACACTTGGCCAAAAAAGGTCACACGCGATGCCGGTCTTCCAACCACTGTCACTACCCTCCTCTCCGCCTCCTCCTCCTCCGCCACCAACCAAGCGTTCCTCAGCTGCCCATGGTCTCTCAGAGTCATGATAAGGGAATCAGCCTCCGCTTTCAGCCTCACACACGTCGTCCGAGTACCACCAGCAACTACAAGAGACCCATCCTACCAGTTCCCTTCCACTCATTTTGAACGACCTGCATGCCGTACAGCGCCGATTCCTTGCAGCCAAGCCTTTTGTCTTCAGGTTTGGAGCAGAAAAACACTTTAAAACCCAAACCATCCCAAAGCCAAAAGCTAATGTCGCATTGCCAGCTTTTTGGCCTTGGAAATGTTGCCTTACTTTTCCGTCTGGTGAACACAGATTGGGTTCCGCCACGTCATGGCCCTTGCCCTTCCCCCAATACCAGATCCAAGCAGGCATTTCGTTTGCCAAAAAGCCATCCCCGCCCCTGGCCAGCCCACGGTGTCATCTAAAATTTCAAGCCGCGTGTCTGCATCTGTTTTCTGGAAAAGTCCATCTGACCCACCGACACATGGACTAGATAAGCACGGCCAAGGCCGCTATATATCTTGTGGACAGCTCACTGTGTGAGCTGGGTGTGATGTCTCTGGTGTTGATGTGGCTCTCAGTCACAAAGCGCACGCTCTCAAAACCAGCAGGATGGTGCAGGGTTCTTTCCCCCAAGGTCCTCTGTTGGCATCAACGGCCCAGAGATACCAGGCCGTGTTGACATTAATCTTCTTGGAGACCCGTCCATCACACAGTCAGGAGCTGTGGAACCGACTCTCCAATGTCATCATGAGCATTGTGGTGATCCTTAGTTCTGGACGATCGTTGGAACACTCTGAACATCAGGTCCTACCACGACGGAAGGAGGAGACGGAACACAGATGCGGCACACGGAGCTTTCTCTCCTTCGAATCCACAAGGCCCTACAATTTCACAATTTTTATCGGTCTTTCAGAGGCAGTGGTTAAAGGGGTACAGGGCTAGTGCAGAGGCACGCCTCAGCTCTCAGGCTGCATCATCTGAGCAAGTCAGGGCTGTGTTGAAGCTGTGCTGAGGAAGCGGAGGAGGAGATAGGTATTCCTGTGACACCCGACGTTACCTGCGACGTCCCTAGCCTTGGAAAGAGTTGGTGCGAATTTGAGGCGGAGGAGGAAGATTGAGTGAAGATCAGTTTCGCTAGTGCCCCTCGACCACCCAGAGCTTGGGAACTCAAGCTCCATCTCTCACATGAGTGCTTGATGCCAATTTCCTCCAACAATAGATCCCAGAATTATTGCCATCAAACTGAACAACAGTTACTGGGTCGGCCACCTCACTTCATCCCCGAACAAATAAAAAACTCAGCACTTTCCTTCACCCACCCAAATAGAGATTAAAATGCAGGAAATGATACCTTGCGATTGATCACTGTAACATCTGTTGTGTCTGCTTCTCGTTCTTCATATGTCAGGGGGGGGGGGGGGGGGGGGGGGGGGGGGGGGGGGGGGGGGGGGGGGGGGGGGGACGGTGTAAACAACGTCAGCGACGTGACAGCAGTAGAGGCCAAGTAGCCCGTAGCGACAGCATCAGGCAATGTGCATGAAGCCTAATGGGTGACCTCTTGCAATCTTTATTTACACCCATGTCACCAACGCATTGTAATGCAGGCACTAATCAGACACAAAAGAGCATATTTAAGATCTGGTGCACGTACTATCCTGCGGTCAACACGATGTTTTTGGATGTGTTCCAACCCAATTCGACTTCTGGTTATCCAAAATGGATGACTGGCCCGATCTCGCTGGCCACGCCATAGAGGTGTTTGTCCTGCCACAGCAGCCAGCGTCATATCTGAGCAGTACCGCCCAGCGCAGCTGAAGGAGACATTATAGACAACGCATCCGGCGTGCCACAGAATATGTTGATGCGTTTTGACTTTCATCAAGGATGAATCAGGCATGGATCTCTGATGTTTGTGGCCCCAATTGCCGAGGTCACTGATTAGTTGCCGGCCCTACTTCACATTCCTCTTCCAAAAGAAAGGGTCCTCTTGAAAACTTTTTTAAAAAAAAAGATCAATTTCTTACTGCAATTTTTTATTCTCAGTTTTCCCAAAAAATCATTTTGTTGGTTTTGCGGTTTTGGGACTGTAAAAGACAGCAAGGTTTCATGAAAAAAACCGTATTCCCTTTACTCACTTTATCTTTAGAATTTTTCGCATTGTCAATGGTTTTTGGGGTCATGTTGTGTGAGATTACAGCTATAATCATGGTCCTTTGGAACAGAAATGTGACTTCTAAAATGGCATTTCTCCCTCACAAATTTTTTAAAAGTGGCTGAGAAGTCATTTTTATAATTTTTTGGGTCATGCTGCTTTGAAATGCAGCAATACTACAGGTCCTATTATTAAAAAAATGTGGTTTCTAACAGACATTTGTTCTTCACAATAATGTCTAAACTAAACTAAAATGGTGGTTCAAAGACTCCTTTTTCCGGCACTTTTTTAATCTGAGGGTCATGCAGGTTTAGGGCTCATGCTGTGGCCCGGGACAGGTATAGTCAATGTCCAGTTCAACTAAAATGGTGGTTGAAAGACTCCTTTTTCCGGCACCTTTTTAATCTGGGGTCATGCAGGTTTGGGGCTCATGCTGCGTTCCAGGACAGGGATATTCAATGTCCAGTTCAAGTAAAATGATGGTTCAAGTAATACTGCCTTCTGGCACTTTTTAATTTGTGGGTGATGCAGGTTTAAGGGTCATGCTGTGGTACAAGACAGGGATAGTGATGGTCTGTGATTTTTTTTTCGGTGGCTTTTATAACCTAAGTGTGTTGCCTAAGATGTAGCACTATCCATTTGACTGTTGTGGTGTTAATTCCAGCTTCTCCAGCCCTGTTTGGGTGTAAGAATGAAGGTGTTGTTCCTCTCCCATAGACTTTAATGGTCATCGGCGATAATCTATTATCGACTATCAGAAAACGTCTTGATAATTGACGATATCGACTATTGACCCAATGACGATAGTCGACGTAATCGCTCATTACTAGTGTCTAACATACAGACACCTCAAATTCACATTAGAACTGGACTGGCGCCTAAATAACGGTATATTGCAAATTTTCTTGAATATGTGAAAAATTACTACTAAATTTCTAAGCCCACTAATATCACAAGGTATTATGGGAAAGGAGCTGAGAAGCTCACTGTGCCCTCTATTAATTGCAACAAATCCTCAATTTACTTCTGACTCACTGAATCTTTGAGAAGCAAAAAGGAATATTAGTCAAGCCAATATAGTTCATCTACAAACGCCGGTTCGGGGTTTTGCCCCTCATCAGTGTAGAGCAGAGCGTGTACACCAGTGTACACAGGCTCTGCAGCCGTATAAGTGATTACAGGGCAGTTACATTTAGTGACTCACAGGTGGCGTCTTTTCTGATGAGTCGTTCTCTATTTTCATTCTTCATCCGGTCCAGACCCTCATGACGTCTTCTCCCGGTCACAACTCGTCTCTGCAGAACTTACCCCACAAACATGTTAGACTCCAAACCAGGGCTGGGAATTTTTTTTTCCCATGGGACCACATGAGAAAGTGGGATAGTTTTAGTGGGCCGGACTAATAAATAAAAAAAAAACAAACAAAACAAAATCATAGGCTAAATGGGAAAAAATCGTTTTGGGGTTTATTTTTGAGGAAATTTACTCTGTACCATCAGTAAGGCAGGTATATAGATATGTCCCCCAGTAATGCAGGTATATAAAGCTCCCCTCAGTAAGCAAAGTATATAGAAAGTTCCTAAAGGGAGGATAGCACGGTCGGAGAATGGATCCACAGGACCTGCACGGGTTAAGGCCCGCCAGGGGTGGAACAAGGGTTTCCCCGGTTTTACCCAAAAACCCGGTCTCTCGGGAAAGGAACTTCTGAGCAGGAGTCTAAAAAAGGGCCTCCCCTGACCTCTCTTGGCCGAACGCCCCAGTAATGGAAAAATACGCCACTGATCGGTGCAGCAGAATTCAAAGGACAGGTGGCATGGTTAAAGTGGAAAGGAGAAATACCCCGGGAAGGCCTTTTAAAATTCAGGTCAGGAAGAAGCAAAGGTTTGGACCCGGTATATAAGGCGGAAGTTTCCCTTGGTTTTTTGGCTAAGACCCAAAGACCCAGGAAGGGGGCAGCTTAGGGATTAAAGGTTTAAACGACCCACATACCAAAAATTTGGGGGGGGCCCTTTTTTCAAGGCTTGTGCCCTGGAGAGCGGAAGGGCCTGGGGAGAAATGGAGCTGCACAGATAGCGCGGCCCGGAAGTTAGGCGGGACCTTTGGGGGTGTGGGGGGGTGCGCCCAGAAGGGGGTGCAGGCCCACCCGGCCAAAATTTGGCCTCCACCCCTCCTTTCTGGGCCAGAGACAAAGTGGCGCAGGTAGCAGCCTAGGGTCTGGTTAACTCTCTCCACTTGCCCATTATATTGGGGGTGTAGGCCAAAAGAAAAGTCCAGTTTCCCTTGTAGCTGGTTACAGAGGGAGCGCCAGAATCTGGAGACAAATTGGACACCCCGGTCCGACACTATGTGCCGAGGAAGCCCATGCAGCTGGAAAATATGTAGAAAAAATAGACTGGCAAGGCGAGGGGCTTAGGGTAGGCCCCGCAGAGGAATAAAGTGAGACATTTTGGAAAACCGGGCTGTAACCCCCCAGATCAGGTGTTACCAGAGGAAGGAGGGAGATCTGTGATTTAAAAATTTATGGCCACATGGGTCCAAGGGCAGCTGGGTATCGGTAGAGGAAGGAGCAGACCTGCCGCTTGAGACGAGGGGACTTGTTTCCGGGCACAGGAAGTGCAGGAAATCCACGAACATCCTGGACTAGACCCGGCCACCAATAAAATCGAGAGATGAGGGAACAAGACCTCTGCCCAACTGGGTGCCCCCCATAGGGAGCAATGACCCCACGACAGTATCTTCTTCTGAAGAGCCAGACGAACGTATGTCTTGCCGTGAGGAATACGTTGTAGGTCCACAGGTGCGGCAGAGATGAGCTGTTCCGGAGGGATAATGTGCCGTGGAGTGGGTTCGTCCCCAGTCACATCTGAAGCACGGGAGAAAGCGTTAGACTAGACATTTCGTTCCGCAGGGCGAAAATGAATGAGAAAATTAAATCGGGAGAAGAAGATGGACCAACGAGCCTGGCGTGGATTTAAGCGTTAAGCCGTCTGGAGATATAACGGTTTTTATGGTCGGTATAGATGTTGCCCTGGGTGATGAGCCCCCTCAAAGAGATACCGCCAGTCCTCCAGGACCAGCTTGATGGCCAGTAACTCCCGGTCGCTGATTGAGTAATTCCTGTCTGCAGAGGAAAAACTTTTAGAGAAAAAAACACAAGTGAGGGTCTTGCCTTTGGGCCCTTTCTGGGAGAATACAGCCCCAGCCCCCACCGAGGAGGCATCAACCTGGAGGAAAAACGGTTTCTCTGTATCTGGCCGGGAGAGCACAGGCACAGAGGCGAAAGCAGACTTTAACTTGGTGAAGGCTTCCTCTGCCGCCAGTGGCCAGAGCTTTGGCTTGGCGTTTTTCCTGGTCAATACCACTATGGGAGATACCAGCGAGGAGAAATGTGGAATAAATTGCCTGTAGTAGTTCGCAAACCCCAGGAATGTCTGTATGGCTCGGAGACCCACGGGACGTGGCCACTGTAGGACGGCAGACAACTTAGCAGGGTCCATCTGCAGGCCCTGTCGGAAATGATGTAGCCGAGGAATGGTAGGCTCTGCTGATGGAACAGACACTTCTCGAGCTTGGCATAGAGGCTGATGGCCCTTAGGCGACCTGTCGTACATGGACTTGATGGGACTCAAGGTCGGGGGAGAACACCAGAATATCATCCCGGTAGATGACCATGCACGTGTACAGGAGGTCCCGGAATACGTTATTGAAAAATTCTTGAAGATGGCTGGGACATTGCAGAGTCCGAAGGGCATGACCAGGTACTCGAAGTGCCCATCGCGAGTGTTGAAGGCGGTCTTCCATTCATCACCCTCACGTATCCGTATGAGGTTATAAGCCCCTTGCAGGTCCAATTTAGTAAATATCTTGGCACCTCGTAGCCGGTCAAAAAGCTCCGTGATCAGGGGCAGAGGATAGCGGTTCTTAACCGTGATCTTGTTGAGCCCTCGATAGTCTACGCAAGGACGTAGGGTACCATCCTTCTTAGCCACGAAAAAGAACCCGACCCCACTGGAGAGGCGGACTTGCGTATGAACCCCTTATGGAGATTCTCCTTGATATAGGTAGACATAGCAAGGTCTCAGGTACCGACAGAGGGTAAACCTGCCCCCATGGAGGAGACGTTCCATGCAGAAGATAAGTAGGACAGTCATATGGGCGATGGGGCGGCAATGTCTCAGCTTGCTTCTCGGAGAAAGCTTAATACGGAGCGGGAAGGCCCGCCAGAGGCTTAGACGGTACTGGAGAAGCGGTAAGCACCGGGCGAGGTGCCACCAGACAGCAAGACTGACACTCCGAACCCCAACTCAAGACTTCGCCCGTCTGCTAGTTGAGCACGGGAGCATGGCACTGCAACCATGGGAGACCCAGGAGAATGGACGAGGAAGAACGGGGTAGCACGTAAAATGCAAGTCTCTCCTTGTGCAGGACCCCTACTTGTAGGACCAGAGGCTCAGTGCGGAACCGAATTTGATCCTTGAGAATTTCTCCACTAACAGAGGATTTGAGTAGGGGCTTATCCAGGCGGATCACGGGGAGATTATGCTGGGACACCAGGGCAGCGTCCAAGAAATTTCCAGCCGACCCAGAGTCGAGGAAAGCAGCAATGTGAAACTGGGAACCTGACCCAGTTTCCGACGATCACGGGCATGGTACAGACGAAGAGAGGCCTGGCTCTCACCTAGGGACGCCTCTCCCATGTACCCTAGGTGCACCCATTTCCCGGACGCTGAGGACGCAGTGGGCAGGATCTGTGGCAATGGTCTGAACTGCCACAGTACAGACAAAGATTCTCCTCACGTATTCTGGTTAGCGCTGGAGCAGACAAGTGGGCTCTATCTACTTCCATGGCCTCCTCGGCAGCAGGCAGAGCGGGCAACTGTGGCGGCTTTTGGAATACTGGAGACAGACGAGGGAGACAACGAGGTCTAGCCTGTTCTCGTTCTTGTCGGAGCTCTTCCTGGCATTCCGAGAAACGGATGTCAATCCGAGTGGCCAGGGAGATAAGGGCCCCCTCAAAGAAGACGGGAGGGTCCCGGGCGGTCAACGCTGCTTCTTCCTTTTAAAAATTCGGAGGCCAAAGTGTTTTGGTTAA